>PVJA010012946.1:0-50685 GCA_004027025.1 Myocastor coypus
GGGAAGGGAAGGGAAGGGAAGGGAAGGGAAGGGAAGGGAAGGGAAGGGAAGGAAAGGGAAGAAAGAAAAAAGAGGGGCCCGACAGGATGGTTCAGTGGTCTAAAGCACCTTGATTTCAGTTCTGTGGACCTTACTTGGTGTTCATGATTTAGAGAGAATGGTTTCTGTCTTACTAGCCTTTCTGGTTTGTTTTAAGTGCAGACTCTGCTAATGTATGTGAGGATAAGCAAAAACTGCCAAGTGCTGTACTAATGCCTGAAGTAGTCAGTGGAACCAGCAGTGCTGAGACATTCCTCCACAGGAAAGGCAAACAGACTTCTTGGGAGCAAGTCTTCTCAGAGTCTTTCACTTGGAAATGAATACTGTGAATGATGAACAGTGAACTGGAATAGGAATGAATATCTCTTTTTCCATATGACTGAGCAAAATCATCTAATTTATACAAGTTGTATCAAAATAGTCAAATAGTAAAACCACTCTCATTTTTCAAGTAGAACTGTGCTAAGAACTACGCTTATACTTTACACTCATTACCTTTAATTCTTAGGGCAACTCTGCAGTGATTAAGGAACTCACACAGGGCTACAACTACCAAAAGTATTTTATGTTTAAAGCAATCCTGAGAAGTGTGGCCTGAGAAGTGCTTACTTTCTCCTTTTTATTCTCTCCTTTCTCAGCTGCTATGTCTCTAGCTTTCTATCTGTTGTACTTGTAGATCAAAATTTTCCAAAGTATGCTTTATACAATAAAACTCAGAAAAGTATCCCAAAAACAAACTCCTTGGTTAAGTATGCTTGGGAGCTGGTCCGCAGTTGAGGTCCTCCCTTCTGCCTGTTGCAGTGTATATCCACAGACTGAAACTTCTGAGAGAAGCTGCAATTCAAAGACTTTTATAAACTTTGACTAGGATATTTGAGTCAATAGCTGTCAACTGAGTTCCAGGGAATAAAAAAAAAAAAAAAAACTTTCATGAAGGTTGAGTATTGATTAGTTAGCCCGTAGATGCAGTAGTCGCTTTGCTGTCCTAACACCAGCACACACAGACCACCATGCCCACCTTAAACCTCATGCAAAATTATTGGAAATTTACATCCCTCTGTCATTTTGCTACATTTGGTACACTTCTTAAAGAACCAACTTCAATGAAAGATGAGAGAAATCTAAGTCATTTTTCCTCTGAGAAATAGTACCCTAACAGATTATTGAATGTATTATGTTACTATAATTATTTTGATTATTAGAACATAATTGAGGGCCCAGCGGGATGGCTCAGTGGTCTAAAGCGCCTGCTTGGGAAAGCTTGGGCGGCTTCAGGGACCGTGGTTTGATTCCCGGCACCACATGCTGCGCCAGCCCTGCCCTCGGGGCGGGCTGAGCTGGCCATAAAAATGAGTGAATAAACAAACAAAGGTTCTGAAACAAGAAAAAAATAAATAAAATAAAAAAAGAATATAATTGAATCAGTAATTATAAACTAAGTATTTTAACTTGGATGGAGGCCAATACTAGAAAGAACTCCGTCCCATTTCCTTTTGAAAAATCAAGAGAGAATTGAAGATTAATTCATTTATTCCTTCCATGCAAGAATCTCCCAAATTAACAGTTACCTGAGATGGCGTGGTGGCCTTCTTGGGAGGCTGTAAACAAGTGGAACACCAGGAATCCGATCGAGTAGTGAGATCCTGCAGACTCTAGACCCTTCCCTAAAATATATATTAAAAAAATAGTTACTTGAAACGTTTTTGAGTATGGGCAGTTTAATGTGATACAGCACTATATTTGGACTTAGAAATAAACAGGTTCTTTGTTTCAACCCACATTAAAAATTCTATAATATCTCTTTAATCACAGAAAACTATCTTTTTCCTACCTCATTATCATGTATCTTGTTAAAATGTCATAGAACTTTAATTATTATTATGTGTCCATTAGTTCTGCCCCTTTGGGATATAATGATGCATATTAGTAGTCTATATAATAAAAAGGGTTGATGCATTTTTACAGGATTGTCTTTTTGGGACTATAATTTTCAGCATTCTCAAGAACTTACCAACTGTACATTACCTATAAATGTTGGCCTTAACACCTACCTAGTTTTTCTTTGGAGAGCCACCAAGGATACACAATTAGAATGTCATATCTTTAGCCTTGGGAGATAGCTCCGTGGTCTCAGCACAAAGACCCATGTTTGATCCCTGGAACTGCATGCTGTTTCAGCTAGAACTGAGCATGGTGGCATGCTCCTGTAATCCCAGTGCTGGGGAGGCTGAAACAGGAGGATCACTAGGAATCCGAGCCTCATAGTGAGACCTTGTACCAAATACATACATACATGAATAGATTTTTTTAAAGAAGTCTCGTCTTTAAAGGCAAAGAAGGTGCTTTTGCAATATCTCTCTCTCTCTCTCTCTCTCTCTCTCTCTCATATGATACTAGGAATCAAACCACAGTCCCTGTGTGCTTGCCTAAGCAGGCCCTTTAGACTGCTTTGTTATCTTGCTGGTGTCGTGCTTTAGTAATCTTGATAGTATTACTTTTAAATTGTTCTCTGCCAATTAGAGGAGTCCATCTTCTCAAGGCAGAGTCACCACACACTACCCAACTTTTGTAAATGTTCTTTTGCTCAATTTTAGTGATTGAAGACCTGAGGGAAAAGAAAAGGTGCACTGGTACAGGCTGGTTACCTTGGTTTCTGCTGCTTCCAGGAGGGCTTAGTTCATGAGTAGGTCAATGATTTTTGCATAAAGATGAAAAAGTGTGTCCTAGGGTAAGAAGTTTTATTCAGTGATATAAATCAAACGTTGTCATATGTCCTCATGAGGTATATCTTTGTTATTGTTTGTATTACTGAAGTGTAGTGCCTTTTCGGTTTTCTTTTTTATTGCTTTTTAGAGACAAATTTCACATCTAGTAAAATGATCAGATCTTTGGTTTTCAGACTGTTGAGTTTGAAACGCATATACACGTCCTGGCCTTTTTGTGCTGCTGCAACAGAATATCCAGGCTAGGTAGCTTATGATGACAGTACTGTCCTGGCTCACAGATCTAGAGTTTGGGGCGTCCATGACTGACGGGCTTCCTTGCAGAGCCATCTCCATGCGTCCACCTCAGGCTGAGGGACATGGAGAGGACCAGAGAGGCTACGAGCACAAGCTCCCTGCCCGAGCCACTTTCCTCATTGCTGTGACCCCAGGGGTGAGAGCACAGCCCTCTCCCGGCATCGTTGCACCAAGAGTTAAGTTTTCAACACATACTTGTGGGGGAGACCTTCAACCCCTAGAAACCCACAGTGGTCACCATCCCAATGGAGACCTCAAATGTTTCATCACCCCTAATGTTTTTCTCCCTGATCCTTCTAGTCAGTCCCTTCTGCTCCCAACCTTGTCCTGCAATCTCTATTCTAATTTTGATCTCCATAGAATATTTTTCTTCATTCACAGAAGTGATATGTACATAGTATTTTCATTTGTGGTTAGTTTCTTTACCCATTGTAATACTTGCTACTTCCCACAGATGGGTTCGTGTGTCACTACTTCATTACCGTAACTTACTAAGTATCACTCATTATCTGACTGCCTTGTGGTCTGTTTATGCATTTCTCTGTCTCTCTCTGTCTCTATCTCTGTCTGTCTCTGTCTCTGTCTCTCTCTCAGTCTCTCTTTCTCTGTCTTTTTTTTTTTTTTTTTTTTTTTGAGACAGGGTCTCACTATGCAGTTCAGACTGGCCTTCAGCTCACTTTGGTAGCCCAGGCTGGTCTCAAACTCACACCGATCCTCCTGCCTCAGTGTCCCAAGTGCTGGAATTATCTCTCTGTCTTCTGAGACAAGATCTCACTCTAGTTCAGGCTGATCTTGAACTCACTACATGGCTCAGGCTGGCTTTGAATTTGCCGCAGTCCTCCTCCTGAGTGCTGGGACTACAGGTGGGCACCACGCCCAGCTTCTTCTATTCTTCTCTTGGTGGACATTTGAATAATATATAATGTTGGCTTTTATAAGTAAATCCTCTCTGAACAGTTTCATATACATTTATATATCTGTTGTGTCAATAAGTAGTAGTGGGAATGCTGAATTACAGAATGAATATATAGGCCTTGTTTTGTTAAAAGCTGACAAGCCGCTTGGGCCTGGCAGGATGGGTCAGTGGTCTAAAGCACCTGCAGGTGGCTGCAGGGACCGCAGTTCGATCCCTGGTACCACATGCTGTGCCAGCCCTGCCCTGAGGACAGGCTGAGCCGGCTATAAAAGTAAACAAACAAAAGTTCTGAAACAAGAAATAAAATAAAATAAAAAATTTTTAAAAAGAAAAAAGCTGACAAGCCTCAAATCATGGTACACTCGTGTAAACTCAGAACTTTGAAAACTGGGGCAGGAGAATCATGAATTCAATGCCAGCCTGGACTACATAGCAAAACCTGGACTAAAAATAAAAAAGAAATCAATCAAACAAAACCAACAACACTGCCTGTGATTTACCAAAATAATCATACCATTTTACATTCTTATAATGTATGGAAGTTTGAACTGTTACATATCTCCCCAACATTTTTGTTATAGTCTTTAATTTTAGTTTTCATTGGAATGACTCCTTCTTTTAAAGTCCATGTAATTATTGACCTAGTTGTTTATGTCTGTTCTTCTTTAATTTTTCCAGTCAGATTTTTTTTTTCTTTTCTTTCTCCCTTTCTGCATTCTTTTAAGTTAAATGTTTTTGGTATTTCTTTTTATGTTTTGTTTTAATTATTCTGGAGTCATTTTAGTAAAGCCTTTTAAAATTGTTTGGCCTGGGGAGATAGCTCCGTGGCACAAGTGCCTGCCTGGCAAGTGCAAGGTTGTGAGTTTGAACCCCAGTCCTGCAATCAATCAATCAATCAATCAATCAATCAATAAATACATAAAATTGTTTTCAGTGATTTATTTGAGGATGTAGGGCTTATTGATTCTTCCTACTCATGTCTACTTAGGGTTATTATTGTTCCTATTTCATGTAAAATATAAGGACTTATGTTTTCATTTAGCCCCTGTCCTTTGCTGTATTATTGCCATAAGTATTTCACATTCATGTACTTTCAAACCACACAATACATAGTTAAAAGTTTTTCCTTTAAAGATCCAGTTGTGGTATTCAAAAGGACTCAGTTGTGAGATGGGTGGGCTAGGGAGGTAGCTCAGTGGAATAAGTGCTTACCTGTCAAGTGCAAAGTCCTGAGTTTGATCCCTGGTACCAGCCCCCAAAGCCCCTCAGATGTGAGATTGGGAGGATAGCTCAGTGGCAGCAGGTAAGGGTTCAGCCTCCAGCACCTCCCCCAAAACTCACTGTACTTTTGAATACATGAACAGCTGGAGAAAGCATTCATCCTTAGTACTTACCCTCACGCCGACCACTCCTGGCGCTGCCACCTCTCTCGTCGATTCGCGTTTCCCTGGAAGAACATCCTCTTTCGTGATCTGTGCTGCAGGCCTGTTTACAACACTAGCAGTTTTTGTGTGTCTAAAGATTTCTTATTTGAATATTTTTATTTTCACATTTATTTTTAATTGTATTTTAATAAGAGAAATAATGAGTTTCAAAGGACAGCCACAATAATAAATACGAGGTATATTGTTGTCTTCATAGTAGTTGCTTAGATATTTTCACATTTAAAAGATATTTTCTCTGCTTATTATGACTGGTAAGATTAACAATGAATTAGGCTTTCTTCTTTTTCTTCGGTGTGCTTGCTTGTTCTTTCCTATAATATAACTAGAGTAACAATGTCCTTCCTTTGTTCTTCTGGACAAATAATTTATGACGGCCATAGTAACATATGCTTATACTTTTCTACATTTCATATTCCAACTGTAGTAGATTAACGATCTCCAATCCTCATAGACTATGTGGTAAATAATATTCTTTCTGCCATTAGGAATAGAGAAATTGGGACAAATCAAAGTTAAAGTGCTTATCCAGAATTTCAAGTATATTGATAGAGTAACCAGAAATAGATCTTAAATTTCATGTCCCCTCGGTTCAGCTGCGTACACAATTTTTAGCCTTCAGCATCAAAGTATGCATTTAATTCTATATTTTCTAATGAGCATATAAAAATTATCATAGTTAAATATAAACCTCAAATATTTTGGAAACTTCACTTTAGTCACTAATTTCTATCTCTTCTCTATCAAATCTTGCTCAAACTCCAAGCAAGTAGAAAATTTGACTCGTTTTAATTTTACGACAGTAAATTCTCCAAGAACTAACCTCAAAGTAGCAGAAAGACATGCGTCGAGAGAGCAAGGAATTCTTTGATGTACTGAAAACTTTCTTTATATATAAAATACACTTAATCTTAGCCAAAGGGCCAAGAAGTGATTATATATATATAAAATACAGAGCGTGAGTGTTGATACAATGCTCCACTATCTAAAGGCAGGCGCAGGGACCGGGGTTTGAGCTCCAGAGTGCTGTAGTGGTGCACACCTGTAATCCCAGCACATGGGAGGCTGAAAAACCAGAGGATCATTATGAGGCTGATCTGTGTAGTGAGACTGTGTAGACTCTACACTAAATACACTTTTTTTTCAAAAGCTACTCTGTACAGACACCAAATGAAACTAAATTTGAAAATTCTATAAAAATGTATAAAAGCAAAAGGAAACAGTTATGAAGTCTTAATATTTTCAGTGTGCGATCTTGGACTGGCTTCTTTCCAGAGAATAAAAGAGGCTATGACATCTGTCAAAATTGAAGAAAAAAATGAATGAAGAAAAATTATTGTATCAATGTAAAATCTGAGTTTGATAACTACTATGACTACATAAGAGAATTCCTGTCATTAGGAAATACATGCTAAATGGCAGAGTGTTTACAGTCTGCTCTCAGGTAAATTTAGAAATAGGCATACATGTGCATGTATCTTTACAGTGTTAAAGAGTAAGTCCTAAAAGTGACATGTTTTTAAAATGATAAATCTGGGGCCCGAAGGGATGGCTCAGTGGTCTAAAGCGCCTGCTTGGGAAAGCTTGGGCAGCTTCAGGGACCCCCGGCACCACATGCTGAGCCAGCCCTGCCCTCGGGGAGGGCTGAGCCGGCCATAAAAATGAGTGAATAAACAAACAAAGGTTTGGAAACAAGAAAAAAAATAAAATAAAATAAAATAAAAAATAAATAAAATAAAATAAATCCATTAAAAAAAAAACTATTTTCAAAAAGGGAAAATATGAATCTTGACATCCCATAAATCTTTAGCTTGAGAGACTTCAATTTCCCAAGTAGTAAATGCTATGAGTGAAGAAAAAAAAAAAAAAATAGGTAACTCATTGTAATGAACTTACTTATAGAAATAGAGGAAAAATATTTGATAAACAGAGAAAGTTTTATTTTATTTTATTGTTTATTGATTGATTGATTTTCTGGGACCGGGGTTCAAACTCACGACCTTACACTTACCAGGTAGGCACTTGTGCTGCGGAGCTATCTCTCCAGTCCCTGAAAGTTTTATAAAGAATGAAATATTCCATCCCCAAGATTTGCTGAGACAGTGTTTGAGACTGGTCACGGTGGCATAGGCCTGTTAATCCCAAAATGCTTGAGAGGTTGAAAACAGGAGGATCATTGCACATCAAATCAGTGTAACGAGACCCTGTAGACCCTATACTAAATACATTTAACACAAAAGAAATGAAGGATTTCTTACTAGGTTTAAAAAAAGAATGAAATATTTACAAATGGATTTAATTCCAAATTTGTTTTAAACAAGAATTGTGTATTTGGCACCATATGTAACCCTGTAGTTCAATATCTGCCAACATTTCTATGTGCTCAAGATATGTAGCATCTTGCTCTGTAGCGTAAAACTTTTAACACTTAAAAGATTTCACCAGAGACCTAATAAACAGAATTTTTTTTTCTTTCTGGCATGTGAGATAACTAACACAAAAGTGACTGTGGCAAAATAGATTATGGGATGTCAAGATTCATAGTTTCCCTTTGTGAAAATAGTTTTTTTAAAGGATTTACTTTATTTTATTTTATTTTATTTTCTTGTTTCCGAACCTTTATTTGTTTATTCACTCATTTTTGTGGCTGGCTCAGCCCGCCCCGAGGGTAGGGCTGGCGCAGCATGTGGAGCCGGGGATCGAACCGCGGTCCCTGAAGCCGCCCAAGCTTTCCCAAGCAGGCACTTTAGACCACTGAGCTATCCCGCCGGGCCCCGTGAAAATAGTTTTAATTGGAACTTTTTAATTTGCCTTGTGAGAATATTCTAGTCACTTTTAGGGATAATTGTTTGAACTGAAGAGCTGCTACTACTACTACTACTAGTACCTTATAATGATTCATTTTACTTGCCTTGCTGTATAATTTGATAAAGTGCAAGTAAATAATATTACTTTGAATATGTAGCTGTACGTTACTATGACTATGAAGCTGCTCATAATTAATAGGAGAAAAAACTGAAGTCCATAGTTACAAATATTGAAAGTGATTTTGACCAAAATCCTTGATTCTAGAGCTACTTTTTTGTTTGTTTCTTGAGACAGAGTCTTGCCTATGTAATTCAAACTGTACTGAATTCACTGTGCAGCCTCAGCTGCCCTCTAGCACATGGCAGTCTCCCTGCTTGTGCTTCCCCAGGGCCGAGATTCCTGGTGTGTGCCAGGCCTGGCTGCCGCTGTTGTTGTTACTTAGGGTTCTGTTTGCAAGAGATTCACTTGTCTAAATAAGTTAGATGTGTCTTCTTTGATCATAAAATATAAACTGCTCTCTGGGCCAAAATGACATTCTGAAATAATGGAAGTTATTATTGATTGAAATACAATGTTTTGTCTTGCATGTGTAAAATACAAGCTTAAACTTGAGGAAAAAATTGTTACCAAACATGCAAGAAATAATAATAATAATATTTAAGACACTTCATTTCAGGTCTTGAGGTTTTGTCCTCCCAGATTCTTAACATTGCTTCTATGTCACCTTTAACAATAAGAAATGATTTTTCCAGTTAAGCGAATTTCACAGAGACCTGTGTGCTGCCCTCCCCTTTCTGGCTGTTCTGTCAGGGTGCGGTTTGAGTTACAAGAAAGTGAAACCACTGCCAGCGTTGCCTTCCGCGCTCAGGCCTATAGGAAGCTTACTGTGCTGTACTGGAGTAAATTACTCTTAAAACTACTGAGCAGAAATGCTCGTAGAACCTCCTGTTTAGGAAATGACGTATTGATCGGCTGTCGGACGTTAGACACATTCACCTGGAGTCTCTTTTCTCCAATAGTTCCTAGCTTGCCAGGGATTGCTATCCATAGTCAGCTGAGAAAATATTCATCTTCCCACACTCAGGACATATCTTGCCTTAGCAGGCAAGAGAATGTATGAATAGAAGGAAATGCACAGCTTTCTTCAAAGCATTTGCTGAACTGTGACATTAATCATTTCTGTACCGTATTGACTGTTTTCACATAACAGAGACGTGGAGCATCATTTTATTTGATGACATGACTTCTGGGACAGCTACTTTATTTTGTGCATATCTTCAAAAACATAACCAGAAAAACCTAAGTTTAAAAGCAAGTTTTCCTATTTCACATTTTTGTTGTTGTTGTTATTGTTTGTGTTGGGGGTTGAACCCAGGACCTTGTGCTTGTTTATGCCTTTGAGCTGTCTCACTGACCTCACAGTACTTAATATACATTTTTGGTTCTTATTTACTCTTTCAGTTTCTCACACCTGAGAGACAATATGATATTTACACATTTGTTTCTGATTTATTATAGGATATGGTCTCGAGGTTCTCCCATGTATCTATAAATGTCTCAGGGTTGGCCGGGTGTGGTGGCACAATGCCTATAATCCCAGCACTTGGGAGGCTGAGGCAGGAGGATCAGTGTGAGTTTGAGACCAGCCTGGGCTACAAAAGTAAGCTCAAGGCCAAGGCCAGCCTGAAATGCATAGTAAGTACTGTCTCAAAAAGACAAAAAAAAAAGTCTCAGGGTTATCCTTTTTTACTCTCTTGAATTAAAAAGAAAAAAATTGTTTCTCTCAGTTTATCATTTGATGGACATTTGGATTGTTTTCAAGATTTAGCTCTGACAAACTGTGCTTCTATAAACATGAGTATGTACTCCCAAGAATAATGGAGAAGTGTTTCTTTTTTTTTTTTTTTTTTTTTTTTTTTTTTTTTTTTTTTTTTTTTTTTTTTTTTTTTTTTTTTTTTTTTTTTTTTTTTTTTTTTTTTTTTTTTTTTTTTTTTTTTTTTTTTTTTTTTTTTTTTTTCTTTTTTTCCCTATAGCTTGAGTAGCATTTGTTATTGGTTGATTTGCTGATAGTACCCATTCTTTCTAGAGTGAGATGCGTCTCAGCATTGTTTTAATTTGCGTCTCTCCAATGATTAGTGATGTTGAACATTTATTTGTTATTTGCTCTTCTCCTAAGAAGTGTCTATTCCTTTCCAATGTCCATTTTTGGGTTGGGTCTTTGAATGGGGGGGGGGTCCTGATTTTTTTCAGTCCTTTATATGTTCTACATATTAGTCCTTTGTCTGAAGAACAGCTGGCTGAGATTTTTTTCCCACTCTATGTAATGTCTTTTTACTCTGTTGGTGATTCCTTTTGCTGTGCAAAAGCTTTTTAATAAGATGAGATCCCAGTTATTGATTGTAGTTTTCATGTAGTCAGAGTTTTATTAATGAAGTCTTTAAGTACACCTATGTCTTTGAGAATTCTTTTTTTTTTGAGAATTCTACCTATTTTCTATTCCAGCAGATTAAGTGTTTCTCTTTTAATATTTAGATATTTGATCCATTTCAAGAGGAAAGAATTGGGAAGGAGAAGAATGGAAGTGGAAAGAAAAAATGCAAAAGAAAGAATAAAATGAAAATAAATCTTTATTAATAAGGAGGAGAAGAGAGTGAAAGAGACTTTTAAACCCTTCAGTCTATAGTTGGGGAAGGTGGCATGGAGGGACATTGATATATGATACCTACATGATGTCTTTAACTCTTTCAGTAAGATACTCAGAAGAGGCATAGCTGGTTTAAATGGAATTTCTACTTTTAGTTTCTTGAGGAATATCCATACTGATCTCCAGAGAAGCTGTAAAGACATCATGTTAGAGTGACACACATAACTGGGTTTATAGCAGCACAACTCAGTAGCTAAATCCTGGAAAAAATATTTATGGCCATCAAGAGATGAATAGATAAAGAAAATACTCTATTTTACACAATGGAGTACTTCTCAGCCATTAAGAAGGATAAATGTGAGCCATTTGCAGGAAAATGGATATACCTTGAGAAGACAGTGCTAAGCAAAATAAGTCAGACACACAAGCTTAAGTATCACATGCTTTTTCTTATGCAAGAAGCCTGAAGTATAAATAAATTAAAGAGCAAAATAACAGAGACAGTAAGCAACAGAAAGGTATAGTTTTTATAGATGAGAGGGAAATCTACTTCCTGGCAAACACATGGTCCTGACTTAGATCCCTGGTACTGCAGAGAGAGAGGGGGAAGGGAATCTATCAATGGAGGAAAGCCAGTGAAGGGAAGGACTAGAATGTGTTATATATGTGTACTGACTCTGTAGGAAGAAATTTGTATTCTCTATGTATTGCATACATGCACTAATAAAAATAAACATAATTTAAAAGAAAGAATTAAATGTAATCTTATATATGAGACTTTTAAAAGTAAATAAATAAATGTTCTCTGTATTCTATGAGCTGCTTGTTGGTAATATTTTTTAGCCAGAATAATGCCTAGGCTGGAAGTTTTATAGACCCTCTCAGGATTCGGGACTTATAGCTGGGTATGCTGGTACATGACTGTAACCCCAGCTACTCTGGAAGCCAAGGTAGGAAAATCACAGATGGATGGCCAGACTGATAACTGAGCATGACCTCCCTAAAATTTTTTTTGTTTGTTTATTTATTTTTATGGCCGGCTCAGCCTGCCCTGAGGGCAGGGCTGGCACAGCATGTGGTGCCGGGGATCCAACCGCGGTCCCTGCAGCCGCCTAAGCTTTCTTAAGCAGGTGCTTTAGACCACTGAGCCATCCTGCCAGGCCCCCCTAAAATTTTTTTAAAATTACAAAATACTAGACATATGTTTCCATGATAGTTCAGTCCCTAACGTGGGGAACAAGAAGACTTTGTACTTCCATAACCTGCTCGTACATACAGCAGAGTGAATCCACTGTTTTAAGAACATCTTGACCATTCTCCCACCTGGCTATTCATTTGCCACCTTGGCTGCATATCCTGGCCAAGATTCATACCTTCAGGAATAGATATTGAAGCTTATTGATGCACCCAAAATAGCAGTCTGTCACCCAGAGCACATGGTAGCTGGCTTTCTGGTGGGAAACCATTGTTGGCAGAATCTACTGTCTATCCGTCCCTTTCATACTTGATTTTCCCCGTGAACACCAGGCTCCCGAAGACAGCCAGCTCACCCAGAATGCATTGTCTTGCAGCTCCTGGGAGTTGCTCTGTACCATTGTATGAAGTCCACACAGAGGACACACACATCCAAAACAGTTCTCCCTCTGCAGTAGGCCACAGTCAAGCATGTTGTCCTCTTGAAGTCTGTCAATAAGATCAGAAACTCAGAGTCACATTTTTTGCCATTTGAAAACTATCTAGGCCCCTTCTTACCTCTACTTTACCTTATTTCTCTACTATTTTTTTACCCTTCATCACTTCTTTTATTCTAATGTATTTCTTATGGAAATGTTGTCTCAAATTCTGTTTTCAATAAAAGCTATGAATAAACTACCATTAAGCAAGCAAAGGTAATTTCAGTAGCATATTTTACATCTTATTAAAACTTCAGTGTAAAGTCAGTGTGAAGCTTTATCATTTTAACCTCTTTGTTACAATTCTAAATGTATTTTTCTAATAATTACAGAATTTTTTATTACTGGGTTTAATAAAATACCTTTATCGGGCCCGGCGGGATGGCTCAGTGGTCTAAAGCACCTGATTGGGAAAGCTTGGGCGGCTTCAGGGACCGAAGTTCAATCCCCAGCACCACCTGCTGCACCAGCCCTGCCCTCAGGGCAGGCTGAGCTGGCCATAAAAATGAGTGAATAAACAAACAAAGGTTCTGAAACAAGAAAAAAATAAACAAATAAAATAAAAAATTCTGCCGGGCGTGGTGGCTCATGCCTGTAATCCCAGCACTTGGGAGGCTGAGGCAGGAGGATTGGTGCGAGTTCGAGACCAGTGAGCTCAGGACCAGCCTCAACTCAAAAACACAAAAAATAAATAAATAAATAAATAAAATAAAATAAATAAAAAATTCTTTTAATAAAATAAAATAAAATACCTTTATCTTGATCCTGTAGGTTTTCCTTAATATAACTTTTAGGCAAGTTTTCTACAACCTTGTGTTCGTATTGATGGATATAAAAGCATTGAAATTGGGTCGCCTCTATGCATCTCATTTTCAGAAGCCAGTATTGCCCTTTCTTCATCTGTTTCCCAGCAGTGTGCCTGGGAATGTTCTCTGTGAAGCAGAAATAAAATGCTCATTGACAGCTACCTACACTGTTGAGCAAGGACACATATTCGAGCTTCTTTGGGAATATTCCCTTCCCATGCACAAAGCCTAAGATGTGTTCTTACAGGCCGGCTCACGCGGGCAAGGTCACTCTGCACTGTAGATACACACCGCATAGAGTTCAAACACATCAAACTACTTTACAATGCAAACAGAAATAGTCTCCATCCTTTGTTACTTTATTCAGATCCAAATAATAATTCTCATTATTTTGAAACTCTTAGAAGGCTGGGGAAATAGCTCAGCAGTCTAAGCGCCTGCCTGGCAAGCGCAAGGACCCAGATTTGATCCCCCATACCACATGCCATGCCAGCCACTAAAACCAGGTGTGGTGGTACACACCTGTGATCCTAGTGCTGAGGAGGCTGAGGCAAGAGGAGCACTATGAGTCCAAGCTGTGTTGCAAGACCCTATACCAAATAAATAAATAAAAATATTTTTTAAAGAAATGTTTAAAAATAAAACTCTTAAAAGAAAAAGCTTCCCTGGGCCGGTGAGATGGCTCAGCGATCTAAAGAGCCTGCTTACAAAAGTTTAGACAACCACAGGGAGCGTGGTTCAATCCCCGGCACCACATGCTGCTCCATCCAGCCCCATCCCCAGGTCACGCTGAAAAGGCCATAACACAAATAAATAAATAAGGTTTAAGTAAAATAAAATTTTAAAAAAAAAGGAAAAAGACTTTCCTAGCCTTCTAATGAAATGTAACATCTTGCTTACAGCCAGGGGAACAAGAGGGACTAATATGTTCTTACCAAATTCCACTACACATGTTGCAGAATTACAGTGTCTTCAACTCCATAGAATTGTAAATTATTTTCAAATGGAGAAGTAAATTTAACTCCAGAGAAAGAAAAGTCAATTTCTTAAGCAATGATGAAAGATTTCAGATGAGACATCATGTGGACAGCAGCAGAGCAACAGCAACAGCTCGAGCTCCAGTCTGTCTCTCTGTCTCTCTTTATATTCCATTCAGGCTCTCCGCCTTAGCTCCCGCCCTAGGCTACACCCATAATCCCAGAAGTACTTCCACCCATAATCCCATCAGTACTAAAACCCATAATCCCAGGGATCACGCATCAAGTCTCAAACTCTAGAAGTCCCCGCCCAGTGACTCCATGAGGCTTTGGGGGGACAACTAGACATAAACCATAACACCTGGCAAATGCAAGATCCTGAATTCCATCCCCAATACCAAAAACAAAACAAAACAACTTCTGGGCTCCAAGAATCTTTCTGACTCAGCCTACATATACGTACCCAGGTCTACTGACATACACTACCACCATGTCCAATTTATCAAGATTTGTGTGTCTGTCTGCCTGTCTGCCTGCCTGCCTGTCTGTCTACCTGTACTGTCTGTTTTTCTTTGTGTGGTACTGGGGATTAAACCCAAGACCTTTACCCTGAACTACTTCCTTAGCCCTTTCTTAAACATTGTTATTATATTTTTAAACTTTATTTATTTGTTTATATTATGGCTGGCTCAGCCTGCCCTGAGGTGGGGCTGACACAGCATGTGGTGCCGGGGATCGAACCAGGATTCCTGTGGCTGCCTAAGTTTGACCTAAGCAGGTTCTATAGGTCACTGAGCTGTCTCGCTGATCATGTATATTCTTTTTCTCGGAACCAGGGTAGGCGACCTTGCACTTGCCTTGCCAGGCATGCACTTGTGCTATGGAGCTATCTTCCCAGCTCCCATCTATTATATTTTGAGGTGGGTTCTCCCTAAGTTGCTAAGTCACCTAGGCTAGGCTTGAACTTGCCTCAGTTTCCCAGAGTGCTGGAATTGCAGGCATGCACCACCACACCCTACTTAGCAAGACTGTTTTCAGATGTAAAGTTCTGGAGTCCCAAACCCCCTTCGCTTGTGGTGCCATCTGCCAGGCTGATCCCTCTGCCCACCTTCAGTCGCCATCACTCAGTGTATCCAGCTCCCTGTTGTGTCACAGCCACAGCTCATGACAGCAAAAGGGCACAGAGGAGAAGGAGCCAGGAAACAGCACCCAGTGCAGGTCTGGGGACATCTAAGCCTGACTGTCCATTCATGGCCTTCAGGCCAGTGACAGCCATTTTCTCAGACACAGCATGCAAATACGCTGAGTATCACTCACCAAGAAAGCTCATCAAAAGTGTTCTCTCCAGAATTTTTATGGAGTCTCAGTTACGTGGCCATAGTTGACCATCAGTGTAGGAGGATTTAGTCCCTGGAGCCTCCAGATGTCGACTGATACTTCATGACGCATGGCCCCTCCCTCAAACCACACTGCTAGTGTACACTACCCAGTATAACCCAGAGCTACAGGTTAATAAAGACACCCTCACCAGCCAGAACTCAGGACTGGTAGGCACCAATGACAGAGGCCAGGCCCCTCTTCAGAGAGGATAACCCTTGAAAGTACAGAAAATACAGGTAAGGTTATTCTTAAATTTACATAGAAAGTGAATGGAATTAAATTCTTAAAACAATTTTCCGGCAAACAGGAATAAAAAGAGGAAACCAGTCAATCCACTTTCCGAACTTGTGACTAGCAAAGATACAGACAGCCTTAATCCTCCTCCAGTGTTGGAGGGAATGAATGGAAGATGAGACAGTGACTGGAAGTCGTAGGCCAGGTTCTTAAAAAATTAAACATGCATCCAGTGTTTAAACCCAGCAGTTTTCCAGAGAGATGAAGGCAACTGTCATTGTGATAATGTTCAAAAAACTAGAGGAAGAAAAAGCCAGGAGTCATTCAGCAGGACAATGGTTGACAAAGGACAGTGTATCCACAGCATGGAGTAATATACAGCAATGAAAAGAAACAAAGTACCCACAGCAGCCTGGGTAAATCTCTAGAAATGTAAACTAAATGGAAGGGAAAAAAAGCACATTATGAAGAGATGATATAGTAGTACATGATTTCATACATATGGTATTTTCAAAATGAAAAAATTATAGGAATAGAGGACAAATTAGTAGTTGCCAAAGATTAAGATTGGTTGGGAGTGGAAGTGGCTGCTGTAGCTATAAAATGGCATCAAGATGGCCTTTCTGGTAATTGAATGTCCTGTTGATCCGTATCTTGATTCTCACAGTACACTCTAATTGTATAAGAAGTTACCACTGGGGGAAAAAACGGAAATAACATGATAGCACTCTGTTATTTCTTGCATACAAGTCTGTAGTCATCTGAAAGTGCATGCTTTTGAGCAGATTATGAGTAATGGATGTACTACACTGTGTGCAAATTCTCTATTCAGAAAACAAAAGGGAGGCCAGGGAGATAGCTTAGTAGAATAAGCACTGGGCTGGCAAATGCAGGGTCCTGAGTTCAATCCCTGGTACTGCAAAAAAAAAAAAAAAGAAAAAAAGAAAAGAAAAAGAAAACAACAAAGCAGCACTAGAAAGTAAGTGGCACCTTGTTTGTTGACGAGCCACCACAGTGTCTTACCATCTAGCCTGCAGGGGCAGAGTACCATAGATTGCTCGGCTGGCTTACAAACAACAGGAATTTACTTCTCAGGGCTCTGGAGGCTGGGAAATGAGAAATCCAGTGCAAGCTAGCTCAGTTTCTAACAATGCCCTGCTGGCTGGACCGTGAGTCACAGTCTTTTACTACAGCTTCCCAGGACAGAAGGGACAGGGGACTTCCAGGGCTGCCTCCATAACAGAAGTTTCTTCTCACCACCTAAGCACCTCCTGAAGTCCCCCACCTCTCAGATGCCATCTCACTAGAAATTGGATTTGAGCATAAAATTCAGTAGTGGGGGTTGGGGGACGTAAACATTAAACTGTGTCACTTAATATTGCAAATACAGTAGCTCTCCCCACGTTGCCTGTAAGATTTGGTGCGGCTGCAGATCATTCAGCGCTTCAGGTCATCTGTCACTCACAGTACCACTGGCCTCCTTCCTCCTTTAAGTGGTCACAAAGCAAAGTTCGGTGCTTTTAGAGGCTTATGAAGTAATTTTTAAGAATGCTGTGTGAACATAAAAGTTCCTACATAATTCATCCAAGTAGTCAGAATACCAGTAGCACTTAACTATGTAAATTTGCTTTTTATCTTCCACCATCTTGTTTTTCCTTCACCTCTTTAATTGCAAGGTGAGATTCATCATCAGAAATATACAGAATCCAAAGCCAGATGTGGTGGTGCACACCTCTGATGCCACCCGCTGGGAGGCTGAGGCAGGAAGATCATCATGAGTTCAAGGATGCCCTGGGCTACAGAGCAAGACCTTGTCAAAGGAAGGAATTTCTATGTCATAATTTAATAATACTTATTAAGAAGCAAACTCATGGTGAATTCCATTTAGGACTATGGCTTTACAGCACATAACTGTCATATGCCCCAATTTTAAGAAATGTATTTATTTTTTAATTTTTCTTATTTTATTAATGAGCATAGGATGGATGGAGGGATTCAAAAGCAGGTATGTATTTCTTACTCTAAAGGCCAGCATACAATTCAGTGTAAGGATAGGGTAGATGGACTAATCTGGGTTGACAGTGAGTAGAGTCTGACCCCAGCCTTCAAACAACTTACATAGAACTGTCATCTCTGGATGAATTTCATAATCACTAGGGTCACAGATGACCAGCCCCTGAGATTTGGCATTAGAAGGTAGGAACTAGAGCATTGCTTTCTGGTATTAAAGCCCAAAAGATGATGCAGAAAGACAGAGCAATATGTTGAATAAAGATAGTTTAAAAGTGAAAGGTCTGGGGCTGGGGAGATAGCTCCGTGGCACAAGTGCCTGCATGGTCAGTACAAGGTCATGAGTTTGAACTCCGGTCCCGCAAAAAAAAAAAAAAAAAAAAAAAAAAAAGGAAAGGTCTTAAGAATTTGTTTTTGTCTTTTGTTTTGTTTTGTTTTTGTTTTTGTTTTTGTGGTACCAGGGATTGCACTCAGGACCTTGCACTTGCCAGGCAGGCACTTATTCTGCTGAGCTGTTTCCCCAGCCCAAAGCCTTAAGAATTTGAAAAGGTTTAAGAAATGTCATCTTAACTGGACATGGGGTGACAGCAGATACTTACAGATGAGTAGAGGTCATCATAGCCCCAGAAAAAAAGGCTGGATCCAGAGAAAGTAGGCTTTAAACCAAATGAAGGCATTCCTCCATAATTCAATGTATTATGGAAGACTACAGATAGTAATGAGCAGAGAAAGAGGGATGGGACACAAGTGATACTTTAGGAGATTTCATTTGTTAGTAAGCACACAGAATCAAAGGGAAAAGGTGCCAAATAGTGAAATGAGTTGCAAGGCTGGGTTCTAAATGACACATGGCTAAATCTAAACAGCACAGGGAATCAAAAGGAAGACTAGACAATCTTCGCTGAGCTGTAATTGTTAAGATTTGCTAACTTGGGGCCAGTGAGATAGCTCAGCACACTGAAGCACCTGTTTACGCAAGCTTGGGCAAGCTCAGGGACTTCAGTTCTATCCCCAGCACCACATGTGGTGTCAGCCCCACCCCCAAGCCAGGCTGAGCCAGCATGATCATGCACACCTGTAATCCCAGCACCGAGGAGGCTGAAAGCAGGAGGATCACCATGAGTCCGAGCTGTGTAGTGAGACCTGCCACAACCCAATACATTTTTTAAAAAGTTGCTAACTTACTCAATCCTAATGCAGCAAACAAAGGAGAGCTCACAAGCAAATATGACTCCATCTCTGAAGTAGAGTAGTTGAAAAAATGGTGTCCATTCATGGAATGGCAGGGGGCATACCCCTGCAATCTAAGCATGTGGGGGCCTGAGCCAGGAGGACAGTGTCTGGACTACACAGCAAGACCCTGTGTCCAAAAAAATAAAACCATTTTTCAGAGAATGGGGTAAGGGCTCAGTAGAAGAGCCTGGAGAATGAGCTCCTCACCTCTGTGTGCAGGGCTGCTGTGCCATGACAGTGTATTCCCCATCCCGGTACCATACACCTTGCCAAGCAGGCTTCCTGAGGGATGAGCCTGAAGCCTCTATGACAGGAGCAGAATAGTTAGGGGCATGTATCCAGTTAACTCCCGTGCTTAGGTACTACTGTGCAATATTTCACTAGCCTCCCTTTCAACTGTCCTTGAATATTATCATGACTATATCTGTGATTTTATTTGTTATATTTCAGTAAGTGATTCTTTGTTCTCTGAGTTTGTAGAATGGGCCAAAAGGCTGCTCTAAAGGCAGGAGGGGTTGGCAAATGCGGTCAGGTAGGGTTCAGTCCATCCTTCGAACTTCCCACACTCTGCCACATTCTAGCAAAATACAAAATGCAAAATAAATAAATAAATAAATAAATAAATAAAATTTTAAAAAATGCAGGAAGACTACATTCTCCTCATTCTACTAAAGCTCTCCTAGAGCAGCTGGAGTAAAATCTAAACCCTTCCTCACGGCCTGCAAGATCTTTCACAGGCTGGATGCTTCCCCTCGCTCTACATCTTCTGCAGCTTTGTCTCATGCCCTGCGCTTGGGCACAACCTGTGGCACCTTGCCCAGACTGCAGAGGGCTCCTTCTAGCCCTCAGGGTGCAGGGCAGAGACTTCCCTACCCAAGGGCGGTGGTGGCCACCTCCCCTTCTCCTCCCTTACCTCCTGCTTCACATCTTCATTTGCCTTTTCTTCGTGGTAGTTTTAGCTCTCAGAGGTCACTGTGTTCATTGCTTTACATCATGTTTTGTGTTGCTTTCCATTTGCAAATGTGCTCCAGCAGCAGAGTGTTCATACGTCCTGCTCGCACTACATCCTCAGCACCAGGAAATGGTGCCTGGATCGTCCAATATGTCAGTGAACACGTGACTGAATCCCTCGCAGCCATAGTGGGAAAGCCACATGCCTATGAGCTATGCTCATACGGGACAACTAAGAAAGGAAGACCATGGAGAACTTGGACATGTGAGCTGCCACATGGTTTATTTTTACTTTTCATAAAGAAATCATCATGTAATTCATTCAGAGTTTTGTCCTGGTATTCCTGTTCTTACAAGATAAAGATCCAGTTTCCCCATTTTGCATGTGGAAATTTAGTTTTTCCCACATTACTTAAAGCCTTTTTCCCATGTGCCTTTGTAATGCCCTCATCAAAAATTAGTTGACTGTATCTGTTTGGATTTACTTCAACCCTGTCTTTTCTACTCCATTATTTTTTTCTGTTTTAATGTCATTACCAAACTGTTTTGATTATTGTAGCTTCCTAATATAGTTCTAAATCAGGAAGTATGATGCTCCCCCCACCTTAGACTTGCATAGGCTAGTCAGGAATTTTCTTGTTCTGTATGAATTTTAAAGTTATATTTTCTATGGGGCCCAGCAGGATGAGTTAGTGGTCTAAAGTGCCTGCTTAGGAAAGCTTAAGCAGCTGCAGGGACCACGGTTTGATCCCTGGCACCACATGCTGCATCAGCCCTGCCCTCAGGGCAGGCTGAGCCAGCCATAAAAATAAATAAATAAACAAACAAAAGTTCTGAAACAAAAAAATAAAATTAAATTAAATAAAAATTAGCCGGGCATGGTGGCGCATGCCTGTAATCCCAGCACTCGGGAGACTGAGGCAAGAGGATCGGTACGAGTTTGAGACCAGCCTAGGCTACAAAAGTGAGCTCAAGGCCAGCCTGAACTGCATAGTGAGACCTTGTCTCAAAAAGACAAATAAATAAATAAATAAATAAACAAAAATTTAAAAATTCCTTAAAAAATAAATAAAATTATATTTTCTATTTGGCATTATATTTCTGTTTTCTATTTGGGATATTTTCTATTTTGGACTAAGTACAACTTTTTGTGGTACTGGGATCAAACTCAGAATCTTGCACTTTCCAGGAAGGTACTTATGCCACTGAGCCATCTCTCTGGCCCTTATATTTTCTATGTCTTCTGTAAAGAAGGCCACTGAAATGTTACTGAGAATTTGCCACAACATGGGTGGACCTAGAAGTATAAAAACATAAAGCAATACCATAAAGATATGGTAATTTGCTTACTCTGGTAACGATACTATAGACATAAATGTATTTCCATGATCTCATTTATATGTAGAATATTTTCTTTAAGTCAATGAAATATAATTAAGTTATAAGAGTGGTAACCCCTGGGCATGGTGGTGCCCACCTATAATCCTAGCACTTGAGAGGTCAAGCCAGCCTGGGCTACATAGTGAGTTCAAAGCCAGTCTGAACTACACAGTGAGACCCTGTCTCCACAAATGAAAAGAGTTGTTACCATGGGTGGGGAGGAGCAGCGAGAAATAGGGAACTGCAATTCAGAGGATAGGAAGTACCTGACATATGGGAGAAAAAAAGAATAGAGAGCTAATGTTCAGCAAGAGAATGATAGTTAAGGCAATTGTAATGTATTCAGAATTTTAATTGATAATTAGATTTTAGCTGCTCTCATCACATTAGGAAAGTAGCGGTGAGACAGATATGGTAATTTGCTTTCTCTAGTAACTATACTGCAGCATCCTGTGGTATCACTTGTAAACTTACCAAATAGACCAAAAAAAAAAAAAAAAAAAAAAAAATCTTGCTTATAAAAGGCAAATAAAATGCCAGAAGAAAGTGACAGAGGAAAACTAGAAAGGAAGGTGTTAGCCCACACTTGGGCTCAAGTTGCAAGATATATCTATCCCTGTGGCAATCCTGAGGAAAAGATGAAATGGGTTAAGAGTGGAGAAAGCACATCCACACTGGACAACGGGAAGAACAGAAACACACCCTTTTTTATTGATTTGGAACAGGTTCTAATAGTGAGAGAGAGGGGCCGGCCAAACAGCTCAGCAGTTTAAAGCACCTGCAAGCAGGCACAGGGGCTGAGGGCTTGAACTCCGGGCCTCCCATGCCAGCCCTGCCCCTGGGGTGTGCTGAGAGAGTGACTGAGACTGGGCATGGTGGCACACGCCTGTAACCCAGCTCTTGGGAGGCTGTAAACAGGTGGATCACTCTGAGTCTGATCTAGCAGTGAGGCCCGGAACACCCCGTAGACCCTTCCCTGAAATTAAAATAAATAAATAGACCCACAGCCACTAAGGGTCATCCACTTCCCCGCATAAATGTTGAGCTCCTGGTGTTACCTCCTTGAGTCCTGAACTACCCCATGGCCCTCCTTGCCTTCTTGTCTCCCAGCAGAGATGAGAGATAACGTGACAGGAAAGGGCAGGCTTCCCAAAGAGCTGTGGATAACTTAAAAGTTTCCACTGCTAGCCGGGCATGGTGGTGCACGCCTGTAATCCCAGCACTTGGGAGGCTGAAACACGAGGATCGGTGCAAGTTCGAGGCCAGCCTGGGCTACAAAGGTGAGCTCAAGGCCAGCCTGAACTGCATAGCGAGACCTTGTCTTAAAAAGAAAAAAAAAAAAAAAAATGTCCACTGCTGATTTTAAGCCTTCATTTCAGCCTCTTGGAGATCAAATATGACATCAGTGCCTATAGAGTTGCCATGCAGGGGCAGCTAAACAGGACTGGCAGCCATATTAGTAAAGCTGGGGCTTGCCTGTGCCTCGGGTAATTTAGCGAGGGTGGGCCATGCCCTTGCCTTTCACAGTCTGAAGGGACACCCATCCATTCACTACCTCAGTTCTTCTAATTTATAGGGTCTCCATTAGGAGCTCTCCTCAGTTCAAATACTATTAAGTGTGTGTTTTTAATATTATATTATCCTTAGAAATTCTAGAATTCACTGTTAAATAAAATTTAGTAGTTATATATATATTTCTTTTTAGAACGTATATTATTTTCTCAGTGCTCTGATATTTCTCTGAGTCTTTATAACCTTCTAAAAATAACTGCTGGTGAGCTCAAAAATTCATTAGTTAATCCCACTGGGACTCAATAATGCATATTACAGACCTCCTGATTTTTATATATTAGATTTTCTCAAGAATTCCCTTACCTGTTATTATCAACATAGCTATATTGACAGGGTCTTCATTACTTCCTAATTGCCCATACTTCTTTTTCTTGTTAAAGATCAATTTTTAAAATCAAGCCTTGTCATTTTGAAAGTACCATAGATATGTTACCCTGTTAATATTAATGTGTTTCATATCTCTCTAGCCTCTTCCCTCCTTTACTATGGGAACTTACACAGCCTGTTTATTACCTTTGGCCCTAGAAGTACATTCTTTTGGGGACATGGTGTGCACAGTGAGAAGAGGGTGCACGCTGGGGGTTTCCCTCTCTGGAATAAAGATTTTTAAAAGCTTCTTCATATTTTTAGATGACTTTGGTGAATGGTGATATTCCCTATTCTAGGCAGAACCTAGCATGTAACTTGTTGCAGAGATAGCTGAAATTATCCCCTGACCATTTGGTGCGGGACTATGTAAAATAAAGTGACTAGCAGGAATTGGACCAGTGAATGACTGGCCGCGAAGCCCTTTCATGCTATCTTCTGGTGGTGCGCCATGCCACAGGCTGCCAGTCAGCCTGCTTACTGTTTATTATTCTTGTTTATCAGTCAGCTTCGTCTCTGACCAATCTGATGTGTATGTGTTCGTGTGTGTGCCATTAACTGTAGTCTGTCAGATGTTTCACCCACCATCTGAGGAAGGAGCATTTGCTTTCTTAGAGAATTCCTTCTATGAAGGGATTCATGAATAAGGCAAATAGCCTATTTCTGCATTTAAAAATATTCTACAGAAAATAAATAAATAAATAAATAAATAAAAGTATTCTACAGAGCCAGCAAGATAGCTCAGTGGACTAAGCACCTGCATAGGCAAGCTCTTAGGGACAGGGGTTCAATCCCCAGCATCACGTGCCTTGCTGACCCCACCCCCAGGTGCACAGAACTGGCCACCTAGATGGGTGTGGTGATGCATGCCTATAATCTCAGCACTAGGGAGGCTGAAAACAGGAGGATCACTACGAGTATGAGCTGTGCAGTGAGACCCTGTGCCAAATACATACATACATTCATACATACATACATACATACATGCATACATGCAATATTCTACTTACAGAACTGGGAGAATGGCTGTGATAGAGCCAGTGCTTAACATATGTGAAACCATAGGTCTTCAACCCCAAACGAACAAAAATTCTATTTCCATATCACTTTTTAAGACAACTGCTACATAAACGAGACATGGCTTCAGAGTAACATACACCTGCCGAAGGGAAGATCCAAATTCCAGGTGCTAACATCATAGCATGCTTTGGCATTGTTTTGCCCTCACCTTCAAGCCTCTCAAAAAAAAAAAAAAATCCTAAGCACTGACATGAGACACAGGTGTTTGGACAAAGCTAACTTGTAAGAAACACTGAGGTTGGCATTAGGACAGGACATTGCACTAGCAATACCTTTTCCAACCATTTGATGTTTACTTTCTTTTTTTTTTTTAAGAATTTTTTTTTCTTGTTTCAGAACCTTTGTTTGTTTATTCACTCATTTTTATGGCTGGCTCAGCCTGTCCCGAGGGCAGGGCTGGCACAGCATGTGGTGCCAGGGATCGAACCGCGGTCCCTGAAACCACCCAAGCTTTCCCAAGCAGGCGCTTTAGACCACTGAGCCATCCCACCAGGCCCTGATGTTTAATTTCTAAAAGCTGTTATATGAATATACCTCCCCTCTATGTCAGTTCCATTCCAAGACACTTTTCTTAAATATGTAGTCTTTGGGCAAAACAAATGATACATCTTAGCAATTGGGTCTTTCTCAGATGATTTATAGTCTCATCCTTCATACTTAGGGTTTCTAATCCTTTTGACCGCTGGTGCTGCCTTTACTGCCTTGAAATTGGCTACAGTTCATTGCCTAAAATAAGTGATAAGTCAAGGGTAAATTCTCAGTTAGTGTTTTAATTAGAACATCCCCTGCCTTTTAGTGATTTCACTATGAATAACACCATTGACAAATAGTATTTGTGAAACAAATATAAGGAAAATAAAATAAAATAAAGATAAAGGAGATAGAGTTCAAAACATTGGGCAGATTAGTCTCTAAGGTAATAAAAACAATTGTTCAGTTTTATTTCAGCTGAACCTGAATATCTAAATACCTCCTACTTGTTATGGTTTATGTGTAGTTGTCCCCCCAAAGCCTCATGCAGTCATGGGCATGGACTTCTATAAATTGAGACTTGACTCATGAGTCACTGGGATTATGTGTTTTCTTACTGATCTAGAGTTTGAGACTTGATCCACAATCCCTGGGATTATGTGTTTTTAAGTGCTTCTGGGATTATGGGTGTAGCCTAAGGCGGATAGGCTAAGGCACAAGAGCCTGAACGTAATATAAAGAGAGACAGAGAGACCAACTCAAGCTGTAGCTGTTCTCTCTGCTCCCCGGATTGCTCCCTTGCCTCTGTCACCATCGTTGCTGTTCTGCCACCATGAACTGTTGCTCTCTGTCATGTGCCTCTCTGCCTTTAAGCCAGCCAAGTATGGACTGGAAGCTCCAGTCACTCTGAGCTAAATAAAGCTTTCCTTCCTTCATTCTGAGTGTCAGGTATTTGTCCCAGCAATGAAAGAAGAGCAACTAGGACACTACTATAACAAATATTGCACAGTGCTTTTACTATCATGAAATAAATCTCAGAGTAAAATGATCTACTTGCAAGATACTGAAGTCACTGTTAACAAAAAGGAGGGAAATGTATATACAGGAGGGTAAAAGTAATTCACAATAAAGTAAATGTATATTTCAGTAATTAAAGTGCTTTGGCAGAGTTACATGAGAAAGCATAATAAAATAGACACCCGAGTCTGCACCTAGAATCACCGTGAATTTGACAGCTATCAATGCCGGGACATGCATGCCTACTGGTGACTCACGTATCATGGTCAGTGCTACTTCACACCCGTGTTCTCCCAGGGAAAACCACTCGTGGTAGTCTTCTGAAAACTACTAAGTTCACAGTATCTTCAGCCTACAAGGTAGTTGCACTCCTAGAAAATTCAGTCTACATGAAAATTGCACAAAAGTACTTTGAGTCTATTTGGAGAACAGATTCAAATTATAAGCCTATATAAGTTATGAATAGGGTTTTCAACTACATGAATAGCTACAGAACATTGAAGAACCATGTGGGCTGCAAAACACTTCATCATGCTGTATTGCCCTGCAAATAGCTGGATGTCCACCCATTCCTGACCTTTCCCCACTCAATGCCAGCAGCCTCTTCCAGTCACTTGGCCCCAAAAATATTCCTAGCAGTGTCCAAAATAGCTCCCGAGATTAGCTCCTCCTAACACTGCGTGGGCCCATACAAAGCCATATTTTCCTAATGAAACAGTCAAGTTGCTTTTATAGCTGAGGAATCTGCATTCACCCCAGAATGAACTGCCCAACTAGAATACATAAGCCTGCCAATACAAAAGGATGCAGACAGCCTTCCCTGAGAACTTGCCAGTAGTTAACATGGGAGAACACTTTATTGCCCACTTTACTTGTGCTTCTCTGGACTAAGAAAACGGAGGCTTCAAAGGTGAAGAGAAGTTCGCAGGCCACACACACGGGAACTTTTGATAGGATCACGTTGTAGTAAAGGAAAGATCCTATCCCCTCTGCAAAGCTATGTTTTATCACTTTTAAATGCAATGCTTAGTGCTAAATGGATGGCTTTTCTTCCTGCTTTTCCATGTCAGTGTGATTCATTCATAAGTGCATGCATTTTTATTTAAACTTCAACCTTTTATATGCTTTTATGAGCACATAATTTAATAATGCCTTACTGTTCTATATTGATAGAATAAATAGCACAACTATTAACTTCCTCTAAAGTGATGTATTTTTTAAGTATTAGTAAGCTGCTCTGAGAAGTTGCCATTCATCAAGCAATGCCATGGGTAGATGTTCATATTAATTTGTAAATATTTTCATTGGCCTTTTTCCCTAAATTTTTGAAATGGTCTGCAAACATGTTTGAAATATGTACATGCAGCCCAAAATGGGCTTGCAATTATCCAACTTCCACATGCTCTTAAAATTATTGAAAATATATTTCCAAAAACTTAGAAAAGATACTTTATATAAAATATTCCTGTTGTCATTCTTCATAGAGAATTCCTCGTGCACACACGCATCCTTCTCTGCAATTCTGCTGATTATCTGCCCCACTTATTACCTTCCCTCATTCCCTTTCGCTGACAGATTTGCACTTCTCATTATTTATACTCTTAAATTGTATGGGTTCGTGTGGAGAGCCGGCGCAGGTACTCAGTTACCTCTGGGATTCTGGTCTTTTCAGCCTACAACTAATCGAGCAGAGAGTCATCGTAAGCTAAAACAAAAAAGCTTTTGTAGCAATTTCATCACCAGGGAAATTTGTTCATCCTTCAGAAAGATGATCACCAGGAAAGAAGAAATAAAGGAGTTAAAATGACTCCAGACCATTGACTTCTTAAGTCCCACTAGATTCTTAGGTTGAATTGGTTTTCAAGGGGTGGGTGGAATTGTAAGAGGGCTTCTCTGAGAAGGCTTACAAATTGATCATAGCCTTAGTGACACTCGTGGGTGTAAGTAGTACCACTGCGCAGGAAATGCCAGGTGTGGCTGGAAGCTTGGAAAGGGGACAGCCAGAACCTTGTCACGCCCCCACCCCCTTATTTTTTGGCTGTTTTTGGAGGTGAGTGTTCTCTGAGAATGACCTTTGAAAGAAGGAAATAGTTGATTTTTTAAAAATATTTTATCGTTATTAGTCCAGTGTAATAGTTGTTGCCAAACTAAAACTAGGGTTGGAAACACTCCAGGAAAACACATAGACATATTTCATAAACCTTCCCAGAAACTGGTCTTCCTTCTAGATATGCCTGCAGAATTTAAAGCAGACCTGAGGGGATCTAAAACTGCTGCTCACTTAGTTTTGAACAAGATAAATCCTTCCACATTCAAAAGGATCCTTTAAGACTATCACTTGACTGAATCAATAAATTAATAAAATATCTCGATGCTCCATGTGGATATCTAAAATAATTTGAAATTACGTGTACCCATTGATGAAGAGGATAAACAGACAAATTTCTTTTATAATTGTGAGAAAGGGGCCAGTTTAGCTTCACCAAGATAAGCCTACACTCACCCCTCCTTTCCATCAAATAATTTCAGTTTTGCCTGAAATGTATAAGCAAATAGAGAAATGACCTCATTTTTTAGCCTGCATACAGTAGTGTTAGGGCTATTTCTCAAGGGTGGACATCAGTATTAGGTCTGAGTTCCAAAGCATGCTCATGAGGCTGCTCAGAGGAGAGGACACAGCGCTGTGAAGGGATGGGCTCTCTTGCAGGCCCAGAGTCCACAGATAAGCCACAGGCAGACTCTAGCTTTCTGCTCTCTGACCAAAGCCATAGCATCCTTATTGTTGGAACTCCCAGATTGTGATACTGTCACAAAACTGTTGCTAGGCAACAAATGTGGTTACCAGGTCTCAGCGAATAGCTGAAGGGGAAAGCAAAGTGTTGCACCATTGTAGAGTAACCATAGCAATGACCTACTATTACAGACTAGAAAATTATCATTAACAATGTTAAAGTATCAGAAGAGACCCTGAATTGGGAGACCTCTAAGCAACATCTCTGCATAATTGAGTAATATAGGAAGATACCTCAACTGTTTCAAGATTCTTCATTCATGATATCTATAGAAAAGTCCTTGTAATTATTTTTGAATTTTAAAAAACTGTTATGAAGCTGTTGCTACCATAAGTAAACACAGAAGACTAATGTATTTCTTCATCTATCTTCATGCCTCTGTGTTATCAGCATTGCCTGTCGCACACTAAAGGTAGATTTGATTTGAGAGCAGTATATATTAATATTTAATCAAAGCCACAAAGGAAGCTGCAGTAAAATAAAGTAGCCCTGTGTAAACTGACAGCTAACAAGAGTTTTTAAAAGTGCGATAACTCCTGCCAAAAGAGGAGACCAAAATGCCCTTTTACGAGCTGAAACTTTTTTTAGCGTCTTTAAATCTGCCCCAAAATACCTGTAAATAAATATATAAATACATAAATGTCGCCTGCTAGGATGTTGTAAGAATTCTCTCTTCTGTGGCCCCCACGACCTTGCTGGGGCTGCTGCGACCTCCAACCTCACAGCACATGGGCGGGGACAGACCCCTGGTCACCTTCGCCAACCAGACCACTGGGTGCTGGCGGGTGGGCGTGAACGCGGATCCCGCTCGCTGGAGAAGCCAATCGGGTGCGTGCCACCGGGAGTGGGTGGGGTCGCGGGGGGGCGGGGCCCGCTAGCGCTGCCCCATTGGCCGGCGGGGACCGGGCCTCGCCTCGTGACCCCCGGGGCAGGTCCGGCCGCGACCTCGCTCCACGGGTTCTTGGGATCGGCCAAGCTCTAGTGCTGCGGTGGGCGGCGCCCCTGAAGTCGGGTGACGGGGCTCAGTTGTTCAGGCCGCTTCTAACCGTATTGTGTCTGTCTCTCCCCGCAGGCACCGACCGCCACGAGCTGACCTCCTGGAAGAGCTTCCCGTCTATTTTCAAATTCTTTACCGAAGCCGCGGAGGCCAAGAGCAGCACAACGAAGCCGGCAGCCACGCGCCGCTCGCAGCGGACGCAGCCGGAGGAGCTGTGAGCCGCCGGACCCGGGGTCGGCCTCATTAGCTTGCTTTCCTCCGCGAGCGCGAGGTCGCAAGTACGCGGCCGGGTAGCGTTTTGCATCATTTCTAGATGAGTGCAGCTGTCAAAGCAATGACGCTGTGGCGGCCGCGCTCCCCGGCCGCGCACAACGGAGCCAACGGTGGGGCCGAGCCCGGTCCTTCCCCCGCGCCCGGCTGCACGGCCGGGCCGCGCGAGCTAGGGCTTCCCTGACTCCCTGAAGAGGTATCTTAGCGTTTGCTCCCAGTCTAACACGCTCTCAGTCTGTCTTCCCCCACCCCTTGCCCCGCCCAGTCTATCTGTCTGTCTATCTGTCTGTCTCTTTTCCTCCTTTCCCCCCCCCCCCCCCCCCCCCCGCCCAGGAATTGCCAAATTTAAATTCACAACATGAATGCCATGATGCACTGTGGAGTACTTTTGGTAGTGCAAATTGTTCTCTTCCTAAAGATCTATTTGCATTTCCAGACCAGAAGAAAAACTTTGCATAAAAGTTTTATAAAATACCGAATCTGCATGACTGCTGAAAATCTTTGCCAATTGAGTGTGAGGCTGTCCACAAGTCTCTCATTTCAGAAGCCACCGTCTAAATCCAGACATAATGAGCAGATCTTTTAAGGATAGGTGTGAAAGGTCTCATTTTCAACGAAATTTCCAATTTTATGATCAGAGTTGACTTTGCTTTTTAAGTATGCACTGTGTGTTGAGTGTCACGGTAACTTGGATAGCACACGTTAGTCTTACTTTTGACATATTGCTGTGGAGAAGAATTTGGTGGGTGTGGTGGTGGCTGTTGTTAACCCTTACTGGAATAATCTACTTTGAATCCTTTTAGGGATAGAATTTTTTTTTTTATTGTTATTGGGAAAATGAAACTACATACTCCGCAGCCTTTTTCTTCTGAAAGGCTATGCAGGGCTACCATGGTTCTTTCAGTTTTGTTCTCCAAGGGGAAGAGAGGCTGGGTAGGATAAATTTACACATCCAAGTCCAGCAGTGTAATTTTTACTGCTCCACTTCCTCTGTAGGGTTTTTTGCCCTACAGTGTCAGCTATTATTTTAATCCAGCTCAGATCTGGCCAACACTGTGAAATACAAGAGATAAAATAAGTCAAGATTTTGCTGGCTTTTGAAATTTAAATATTAAATTCAACATGAATTTTTAATTGCTTGAATTTAATTATCTTGTGAAAATTGATTGTTTCTAATAAAGTTCCAAATTCAGTATTTTTCATCTTTTTTTAAAGTGTATGCAACAATTAATATGCTTGCCTTATTTGAGGACATGATAAAATGTACCTAAAATGACTTATATTGCTCAGAGAAATTACCTGGAATCAGTCACCTCGCAGATAAAATGTTTTTATATAATCAACCAATTTCACCAAGTTTTAAAACTGATAATATATATAATATTAGTTTTGTAGTTTGAATAATGGCAGATGAAAGTGTTTTGTTTTTGTTTTTTTCAGTGGCTGTGTCTGTGTATCTTTTGATGTTACTTGGGCAGAAACAACATAAAAGAAAAAGTCAAAATGGCATTTTATCCAGCTTCTGGGTGGTTTACAGTGTGTAAGCCCCACAATGTCATGCACATTGGTCTGTGATATTGACGCTTTTTATCTGATCTTCCTTATTTTAAGTAACATACACTGTGGAGTGATCATTCATATCTTCCACTGAGAGGATTTGAGAATTGATATGGATTGAATGTATTTTTCAAAGTGTTACAAATTGTGTGGTGTTTTCAATATCTGAAAGTGTTCACATAAAACTAATTTTGTAGCATTTAAAAAGCAACAATTGTGCAGTGCTAAATTTGTGAAGCTTCTGCAGCTGAAGAAAGTAAATATACTCAGCTTATAAACCAAATGACTCCTATTTCTCTCTCCAATTTTCTCACCTCTTTTTAAAATCCATTACTTGTAACTAGATAAAATCACTGTTTAATTGCCTTTAATACTTTAAAACTACTGGATTGTAAGGCCTTGTTTAACTATGTATAGAGAGCTATTTGCAAACTTAAGTTGTGTAAATGTAATTTCTACTTGTAGATCTAAGCTCTGGCAACCCAGAGGGAGCTAGGGAAACTATTCCAGACCACCAGCTGATAAGGGATCAGGTTCCGAGGAAAGGAGGATTTTCTTTTTTCTTAACTTGTTGATTGTGGGTCTGGTGGTACAAATGTAACAATATTGCTCACTTGCATTTTCCTGCGGGAATGGTGAGCACACCCTGGCCTCCTGATCAGGGGCAGCCAGCCTCAACCTTTCTCCTCTGGTCTCCTCCTGTGCTGCTCTCCTTGGAAAGATCCGTAGGTGTGCAGAGGTTTAAAGTGAGGGTATGAACATTTTATTTTAATTATATATTTAGGTTCTGGAGCCAGTGGAATGAGAAGGGAGTGGTCGACAAATCTAAAGTTCAAAACAGTTATTTGAAATTTAAAAACCAAATAAGTTTTGGCAGTGGCTAAAAGTACCTAGTCAAGCAGTTCTTAAAAGTTTTCATGGATATTTAAGAGGTGGACCATCTACTTATGATAATTACTCTTCTCTCCAATTCCTGCCTTGTGCTTCAATCGAGATGGCATTCTTGTTCATATGTCAAAAAGCAAAATTAAAGCACAGGGGTTTCCTATATGTCTTACATACCTGTTTATCATTTTAAAATAAAAAGTTTTCCCAATAAGCAACCGTGTATTCTTGTTTAGAAATTCTTTTATTCAAAAATGTGTGCAATTCTTAATGGCTAGACTGTAAAGAAAATGATGGGACAGCATTCATCAACTTTTAAGCTTTATAGTTAGTAGTGCTATGATTATTGGTATGAGGTAATATCCAAATTTCAACTTTATCGTAATTTGGCTCACATTTTTCACAAAGTAATTTTAAGTAATGCGTTTTTAATTCCTAAACATCCCCTTAGCAAGGAAACTTCAACAGCACATCATCACCAGGTAAATGTTTTCCAAAGCAAGTCTAGTGAGATTAAATTGCTCTCAAACTCTTATAGATAGGTCCTTGATATAGTGTATTCAATCTGAAATTAACTTGTTTGCACTTATTTTACAGCTGTTCCTTTCTTTAATGGATATAACTCCTTTAAGAGAGTGTGGGTGACTAGATACATTAACTGTACTATCAGTCCTAATAGTTTATTTTTCATGTTTCTCTGGATTATCTAGAGCTCCAATCCAAACATGTGTGATGTCTCTTGTTAAACCATAGTTGTATATTGTGACCTGATGGGTTTCTCTTCATGGCTATGCTTCTAGTTCATTTAGGAAGGATTACTATTATAGCAAATATAAAAATTTCTCCAAAACTTTCCCCATGATTCTGTGGGGGGGGGGACCCTTTAAATAGATGTGAGGTATTCTCATCTTTGAAATATGGGTGGCAAAGAGGGGAGAATGGAGATGGTGATTTTATGATTACTTATTAAGGACTGTAATAATATAAAATAAAAGACACCAGGAGGTACTCCCTTTCAAAAATTGAATACTCTCCTTCCTTCCTTGTATAGAATGACTGAGTGGGAGTCTCTTGAATTGTTCGTCTTCCTTTTATCTAATATTCTATTAATCTCCAAAAAGATCAGTTTGAGTCTGAGAAAGGGTTTTTAATCAACACTTCACAGAGCTTAGAGCTACCCTACCTAAAGCGTCAGCTTTGTTAGGCGGTTTGAGATTTAAAGCATTGCAACTGTCATGCACTGTACTAAAGTAAAGAATGTACACCAAGTGGAAGATGTTGAAAAGAGGGAAATAGCACAAAGTCGATTAACAGAGTTTCAAGAATAGAAGCAGTCATCAAAGCATTCTAACATTTATCTTGAAATCTATGTAGGTTAAAAAAAAAAAAGGCAACAATGATAGTTTTAAACCTAACACTTAAGAGGGATGAATGTTGATTTAATTGATTCATTTGGATCGATGTTTTTAAAGTTTCACACCACTGATCTTTCATGTAGTGATGTCTTTAGCAGTCAGTGGTCTGACATGAGCCTTCTCAGATTTCATCAGTGGGACCCTCCATGACATCTGAAATTATGCAACAGCCTGAGCGCTGGTGAATTTGGAGTTGGGAGGCCTTGATGCCTAAGTGCATGATTAGATTGAAGAACTCTTACTAATTCTTAGTACAAAGATTTTATAGGAGTAATAACCGTAAGTGAACAACAAAGGGTAAAGAATTGCTAAATAGGAGAAAGACAACCTGAAAGTTTAACGCTTAAGAAGACATCACAGAGTGACCAAGTGTTTTTGCCTTGAATATAAAAGCTTCAAAATGGAATTTGGACTCAATGCGTGAGACCTTGCAGACAACTTTCCCAGTCTTTTCCTTTGAGCTTATGGGAAAGCTTTCATTATGTTCTTTGGATTATTGAAACTGAGTTCTGTTGAAAACATATGAAATGTTTCTAGAAAGAAATCTAGAAAGATCCTATATCTTTCTTACCAGACCAGTTTTTCTTCCTTAGTGATTACAGGGGGTAATACGAGAAACCATGATAGATAAAATGTTGAACTGTACTTTGTGACCAGCCTGCAGTACCAATACAAAGGATCTGAAATGAAAAGACAACCAACACCCCAAGAATGATATGTCTCTTTTTAAAGTTTACAATTTGAATAATGAACTTGGATAGAAACTTGGCAGGAAAATAAACCATGGCACCATCACACCACCAACCATTTTCACTTTTCTGTCCAATTTCAGAGTGCATGTGTTTGTGAGTATTTCACTAGATCAGTGACAGCTCTTTATTTGCATAATTATATGCTCTGGTCTGAAGAGAAAACTAACCCCCAAATTTCATGGGTCACCAAACTGCAACAATCAATGTTTTATCACGTATGCTAAGCAAAATCTAAGAAGCTATATGAAGTTTCTTGAGGAGTTTTTACTCCTCAGAAAATTAAAGAGTTTTCCTCTCCTGAATAGATTCAAAATCTTTCCAAGTTCTTTGTAACTGAATTCTGTTTGAAGGCAAAACTAGAGATTAACATGTGGATCTGGATTGTAGACTCACGAGCATTATTTCAAAGTGGCTTAAGAGCAGCATTTTTGGTGCACTAAACTTTTACATTTCTAGGTACTGTCCTTCATGCTATGAGGAAAATTTGTCAAATTATGATTAGCCAAATAATCACCACTGAATGTAGAGTTCATTTCCTTCTTGAAATTAACTCAGGGTTTGTTTTTTTTTAAAGACACAATATTAAAATGCGCATGTAAACACATACATGTATATACTTCACACACATGCATATCTGTGGTATATATATGTCCTTTCCTGCCATTTCACCTGAAACACAGATGACATGAAATTATGTACATGCTTATTTGATGTCTGTAACACAGGTGCTCAGTATATGTTGGTCACTATGGATGTTTTTAAAACTTTTCTGCTAAATAAAATTTTCAAATTCAAACTCTGTAAGACATTGTGGTAAATACTTTAAATGGCTCAAGTCTTTTGCATCTGTAAATTCTCTACTTGTATGTAATGTGTATTTAGGTGGGAGACTGACTTCATTTTATTAAAGAAAAATTGATTTAAACTGTTAATGTCTTCAATTTGTAATCTACCAAATTTGAAATATAACAGAGACACATGCAGTAATTTTTTGGAAGTTATTAAAATTCTGGAAAATATCCCCTTGCCTAGATTCTTAAGGAATACACAAGGTGTATCATCTGATGCTGAAAAGGACCTAGATGTGGCTTTTATGTAAAAGCACATAATATGTCTTTTATTTGAAGTGATCTGTCAGTTTCTACATCAGACAATTTACTATCATCCAGAAAAAAAAAAAATGTGAAGGGAAAATACAAGAATTGTGTAGTTTGGAGGTATTTTATTTTCTATCTGAAAAAGAATGAGATGTCTTCTGGGGTCAAGCATCAGAAACTTTCTAAAATGTTCCTGTTATTTCAGGTGAAAAGAAAATACATTTTTCCCAAGTTTTCAATTAAAGCTAAATTACAAATGAGATTTTTTTTTTTTTTTTTTTTTTTTTTTTTTTTTTTTTTTTTTTTTTTTTTTTTTTTTTTTTTTTTTTGTCTTGTAAACTAAAAACAGTAATATCCTCCAGTCTTTAACACTCCCTAAGATCACCACACCTCACCTTGGCTGCTGTTCTTTTGAAATGTTCCCCTACTGGCATCCCCTCTAACACCCTCCCTTACCAACCACTGCCCCAAAAATTGTTGGTACAGGAGGTCTTGGGTTCCTCTAGCTGAAAATTCCTCAGAATTGAATCTGTAAAAACAAATAAATCCAAGTTTAGCATTTTTGTCAAAAAGAGTTGGTAACCAAAAGAGTCAGAATGAACTATTATATTTAGAACTATATCCCTGTAAGTTAGAATCAGTTGCATTTTACATTATAAACTCTTCTAAAGAAAGTAATGGGCAATATTTATACCTACTTTTCCCATTCTATTTGACCTTTGTGAGAACATTGCTTAGAATATCAAATAGGGCTGTCAGTTTTCTACTCTGCTAGAAATGCAGAAAAAACTTACTTCCCACTGAAGTCCACACTTGAGAGGATTGACCCTACACCTGAAGGGCCCAGGTCTTTCCTTTCAATCATTTTCATTTATTTTTGCTCAAGTACCACCTAATCCCACTGTGCCTGCAATGGCTATCTCTGATCCAGTTCGTCTTCATGTACCTCCAAAGAATTTTTCAAAGGCTTATTTTCTTTCTTCTTCTAACCTCAACAATGAAATAAATGGCCTTTTCCCGATAAATGTTCACACTTTCTCTGAGTACTTGGATAATCAGGATTTAGCTACTGAAGAAATAGAAATATTGATGGTTTATTGTGTTTTTGTTCAGTTGGGTTTGGGGGGGGGTTGTTTGCTTTTCTCTTACTTTGCTTCAGTAATTACTTAATATTTTCTCCTGGAATAACCAGAGCTAAAAATAACCATAGCACAGAGTGTCACAATTTGGCTTTCATACAGTTTTGAAAGAAAACCATTAAAATTTCATTGATCTTACAAATATTGCTCTAGTGCTTGATATCAAGTATCAAATAAGATGCTGACAGTGGCTGATCATCACGTCAGCTGTTGGAATTCATGGCCTCTTCCTTCTTCGTTGTCACATGGATTCAAGTTGCTGAGGCTAAGTAAGATTTTCATAATGAAAACAATTAGGATCAACTTTTTCCCTGTTCTTCATCTTGCTGGTTTGACCACACATAGGTAACAGTCTGCCTGTCTGTGACACAATGGGGTGGGGAGGCTGCTGCAGGATTACAACTCTTTACTAAGTAGGTTATGTGTCTACTTAGTTCTTTCTCCCAATCTTGAGGTTTTTTTTTTTTTTTTTACTTATGTCCTACTCTCTTTCTGAGTACCTGTTTTTTTTTTTTAAAGAAATCAAATTTGTCTTGCTAAAACTGCAGCTGCTAGAATAGCATTTTATAACTTAGAATGAGTTCCTAGCCACTTCGTAATCTATACATGCACTACATGGAACCTGCCTCTTTTACTTTGGCTAGCAAACATATAGCTCCATAATCTGGCAAAGAATAGAGTTCAAAGAATTATTTAGGCAAAACTGAAAAAAATATATGTAGTACTTTCTCAACAAACTCATGTTCTCTAGCAGGATAACTCATGCTCTATTTCTGATCAAACCCAGAAAAAGCTAGTTGCCCTGGGATATGTGTAGAATACCAAATCATTCTTTTTTTTTTTTTTCACCTTTATCTTCAGCTTGCATATCAACAATTGCTGATTGCATTACTTTGAAATATGGAACACTAAGGAATAGGCTGCCTATGATGACCGTTGGACACTGCTGTCTAAGCAATAATGAGTGAGAAATAAAGAACAGAATCTCCTAGAATGCTGTTGAAATTGCACAGCCGCGCCGGTATTTTGCACATTCCAAGGCAGAAGAAAAATCAGCCGGACTTGGTGTTCCTTTCCCTTTGACAACCTGAGCTCGGTCTGGGGCGAGCAAAGGGAAGGGAAGGGAAGCCGCGCTCTCCACAGCACCATGGACAGCTCCCGGCGCGCCCCCTTCCCGCTCTTGGCCAGAACCCCAAAGTCGGCCTGGCCAGATTTCTTTCTCTGGCCACTCCCCACACCGTAGAAAACTAGCTGCTGAAATCTTGGGATCTGGGCCCCAAGTGATCTGACAGTGAGCTTAACGCGTAAGTAGTTTGGAGATGGTGACTCTGGCGTGCTCCGTGCCCGGTGTTAACCAGGGCGACCAAAGTTGTCACACCATTCATTCCCGGCACTTCACCTCGGATTTGCATTAAGTCTGCGCCCAAAGCAGCGCCACTCTCAGCCATTCTGTGGTAAGGGTCTTCCCTCCTCCAACCTGAACTTTTCTCTGAGCAACTTTTCGCCACCACCCCTTTGCTGGCCAGATTAAGACGGACTGTGGTTTAAGAGGTTTGTCTGCACCAGGAGCGTATTCTACCCCAATTCATGATCTCAATCCGACTGATCTCCTCTCAGAGGGCACACCAAACCCTCCGGCTCTGCGGGGGTCGGAGCTGTCAGACAGCTCGGGTGCGCCGGTACTCACTGCCTGACTGGTTCAGTGCCTCCGGAGAGAGGGGGCTCGGCGGCTTCAGCGCCTGGATGGCGGGCCGCACGCTAACATCCCTGACGGCAACTTCTGCACCTGCAGCCACAGGGGCAGGCGGGCTCTGGACCCACGGCTTTTTCTTTGGCGACCTGAACTCCTACCTGTGCGTTTCTGCATGTCTCCCTAGTTGGCTTCCTTTTTTTTTATTGTCGTGATAAGCAAAGTACAATAAAGGCAGATCGCTCGCTGTAAGGTGTCTTTTCATTGCTTGATGGCCCTCGCAACTCTTCAGCTGCCGCTCCTAAAACGACTAATTTTTAAGAGATTTTAAATTGGACTTTTTTTTGGTTTTGAAACTTGTCTCATTTGTTGGACTTTGAGTGAAATCTCACCTCTCTCACCAGGACCTACCCTGCTCACTCCCTCCAATTAATATTGGGGACCAAAAAAAAAAAAAAAAAAAATTAGGGCAAGTGAGCGCCAAAAACAAATTTATGTTAAACACCAACTGTACAAAAGCAATTTTAAACCAACTTAAGCCAAACTTCTCTAGAATGAGTGAAGGAAAAAGCAAGAGAACGAAGACCCTGGTACACTAAGTTAAGGAGTTCCTTTTCTGTCCAATATCCTCCATAAATCGATTCCAAAATTATATCTGTATAATAATATGGATTACGAAAGGATAATTTCAGGTTGAAAGTATTCTCTGATGTAGTACGGCAATGAAAATTTTCAATGAGTTCCACAGTTTAAGAGCAATTTAGCCTCCAAAAGCTGTGGTTTTCTGTCCTTTAAGACATACAAATCTTTCATTATATCTTTGACTGAAAAGCCATAAGCACCACTTTCTCCTGCTGCGCTGCTTACACAAACTTCTTGCCCTTTCATAGTCTGCAAAGTCATTGCTGAAATTCTTCTCCTGCTTTTTTTTTCCCCCTTCATAGTTAGGTCATTCTTTGGTGTGAGTCGTTTTGTCCAAATACTAAGCCAAATCCGTGCTGCAGCTAGAGGTACTTTGCCAAACTGGCAGCTGTTTAAACGAAGGGACCAACCATCCTATGGGGACTAGAGAAAACTCACGTTAGCTAAAGCAATTTAGCAGCTAAGGTGGGCAGAGTTTTGAAGGGAACCTGTTGAATGACAGTCATTTGGGAGGTGGCATATTCTAGACTAGTATGCATCTCCCATTCTCTGGACCCAAAGATGAAACATCTCCATAGGTCTATGTGTTTTGGGTTGGTATAATTTTCAGGAGCTCATCTCCTAAGCTGAACTTCCTTTTGTGGATAAGTGAAACAATTCATATTATCTTTCTGGAGTTCAGGAGCAAGAAAAGGGAATCAGGTGAGGGGAAAGATTTGAGATTTTCCTTTGTGGGGTGAGGGAATTGTATAGATTTGGGGTGAACCAGGTAGCACTTCCTAATGCCCGGGTATAGAGGGTTTAAGGTAAGATTGGAGGGGATAGCTTTCTGTCGTGAGAAATTTTCCATGTGATGGGAAGGGAAAGACATTAAAATATTGATTTAATTAATTTAATTCCTGATCTGGCTCCAACATGAACTTTCTAGATTACTTCAAGTTCAGAACCTCTCAATCCTTTTGCCAACACCACTGTTGCCAGAGACAAACTTGAAGAAAGGAAGTGTGAGAAGGACACTTTTCCATGTAATAAATTAAAACACACTAAGGATATCCACCAGGTCTCCCTGACCCCACCTGCACGTGCTCAGTGAAACTTCACACCATCCTAAAGCACATGCGGCCATCTTTCCATATTAGTCTGGCTTTGTTTTAATCCCAACCCGACTATCTTGGAGAATAGCTACTATCCTATCCACTTTTTCCCTTCAAAATCTTTTCAAATAAGTTTCCTTGTCTCTTGCCATTTGCCAACATCAAATATGCAGCACCTATTTAAAGAAATGCATGTACTTTATATTTGATCAAAGAACAGGATTCTTGGAAAATAGTAATCTCTAAACATTTGCCAAAAACCCCTGCGACAAGGAGTAAGTATTAGCTACACCATATTTCAACAGGACAATGTTGGTTAGAATCTGCAGGGTGACCACTCCAGGTTGGGGGGTTCAGGTGAAGGAGTGAGTGCTGATTCCTCTGGTGCCTGACCCCCTCTGCTGCAGCTCTCCCAGAAGTCTGTGTCAGAGAGCCAGGAGTTAACACAAAACTTCTTGACCAAACAACTTAGTAGCCAGACTGCTTTTCAAATAATTCAGTTGGGAGATGGCTGGGCTACGACAAAGAAGTTTGGAAAAATAGTTACTCCCTGAAATTACTGAAAGCTTTGCTATTCTTTTATTCTGTCTCGTCCTGTGGGAAACAATCTCCTACTCCTGTAGCAAATGAAACTTTGAAGGAAGTTTAAAATAAATTCTGTACCTTTAACATTAGCTTTTAAAATTCAGGAGGTGTATAGGAAGAGACAAACCATTAGAATAACTGAGTTATACTTTGGCTGTCGAGTACTTTAATATCAGAGGGAAGAATATATCCAGTTCTGAAGTTTGACAACTTTTAAAACTGGATTCCTAGACAATACTACCCGGATGGTATTATTATTAATTTATAGGAAATTCTAAACCAGGATCCCAAGGAGGTGATGAAAATGCGGAAGAACTCCGGTGTAAATGACTAGGGAGGGTTTGGTAAGCATCTGAGGATCCAGGGATCCACTAAGCACAGAATACTTCAATTTGAATTTTCATGATCAACTTTCAACCTGGGGGGAAGAAACCCGACAGCCATTTGCTTAGCTTAATCTGGAACATATGTTTGCATCCGTAGCAGGTTTTGGGTGTGTGGCTGGGGCTGAACAAGTTGTAAATTTTCCTCTTTAGGTTTTCAGCACCTGCTAACTTCAGCCTAACACCTAGAGAGAGACTTTGCGGGGTTCTTCTTCAGAGCAGCCTGCATTCGGCAAAAGCTTTCCAAGACCCCCCCCCAGCTCTGAGTACTATTAATTTGCCCAAAGGTGGAACAATTCTGTACAAATTAGTTCCCCCAATCCTAAAAACAATAACAAGTGTAAGTCTTTTGCTAAAGTGTTGGTAAAATGTCCTTCAAAAGCAAGTTTTCTTGCCCTGGCCAGGACTCCCTCTCTTACCTGTACCCTGCCTCTAAAGGATAGACAAGGGTAAGAGAGCAATAGGTGCTGTGACAATAACATCTGCACTCAGCAAAACTGCACACAGGTCCTTCTGGCTCATCTTAATTTTCCCATCAGAAACTTACAACTGTTGATTTTCCCTGTTTGGGTTTCAACACAAAGGAACTGCCCCCACCCACACAAACGTGTCTTCAATATCTGAGAATCATTTAGTGATTAAAATAAATACACATTAGAATCCACAAATCACCATGTTAAACAAGCTTTGTAGTGACTTTTTTTTTTAGTAATATTAAAGCATACCTCTTTATAGACATGCGTATAGGGCTTTAAATAAACCATACTCCTTTTAAGACTCAATTAAAGATATCCCATAGTGGCAAATGAAAGGAATAGGTTCCCTAAGATCAGCCTAATTCAACCTGAAATGAAAATGGGGAGCCGTGGAGGAAGCGGCTGGTAGACTCTGGTGAGAAACCTCAGGATTATAAATAAGCATCTGGACCTGCTGATTTATCCTTTCTTGAAAACCTCGATCAGATTACTGGAAGAAAAAGTTGAGGTGCTTTCTAAAACATATCAGAGTGAGGAACTGAGCCACAAATGTGCCCTGAATTCAGGAGAGCGATTTTCCTAAGCTTTACTACTGTATAGGTTAAGGTGGACAGTGCCTACCTAAATGCTACCTAAGTCAAAAAGACAGCAAATGTGACCAAAACAAAGCCAAGATTAACGCTACCATCACTGTGCTGCTCATCAAATGCCCACAACCAGCTCAGAACAACGGCACTAAAAAGCCACTTTAGTTCTGAAATGGAAGGTCCTGAGACACCGAGCGCCATCTAGCAAACAAAGTTAGAATCAAAGTGTGCCCAAGTCGAGCACAGAGCTCTGAAAGACCAGGGATGCAAAATGCAAGGGGACTGAAAGATGCACTTGCTGCAGAGTAACCATCGGCCCAGGCTCGCCCCAAGCCCAGCTCTACCTGCGAGTTTCCCCTCTTGCTCCCATCAGCCAACTCAGACACACTTAGCTGCTGAGGTGAGAAGGACTGTTTCTGCCTTAAGCTAAGGCTGAAGGACAGCTCCTCACAGGCTTGCTTTTTGTCTTTTAATCAGAACGGGCGGTTTCTCCATCCCTTTTTCCCCTCCTCCCCAAAGTGAGCCCAGCCTCTAGCTAGTTATGCACCTTCATGTCCAGATGGGCACAAAGAACAGAGGCTGAAAGGCTCACCTTGGGCTTACATGATTCCCAGGGCTTCTGCGCACAGGACGCGTGCGCGCTGCTGGGAAAGCCTAGCAGGTCTGAAGAAGTCATTTTGAGTCTCTAAGGCTGCCCAGACGTCTCCTGACAGGCAATCAGAGCTATCTCTGAGTGGCATAAGACACAGATTTACTGAACAAGCCAGAGATGGCCATGGAAACTGAAAACTATCTCCTAAATATAAATAGTATAACTTTCTTTTTCTCCAGGCAACCTGGTCTTTGATAGTTCCTTTGGCTGAAAGAAAGTCAAAGGTAGCTAGGGTGCTGCCAGAGAACCCTGTCAGTTTGTAGCCTGAGGGGAAAGACAGAACTTTTTCCATTTTTAAAGTTGAATGATGTTACCAAATTATGTGAATATTCTTTGGAACTGGGCTAGTAACATAACTATAAAATAAAGCTTCTGAGACTGCCATAGGAAGCAAATCAAGAGCAATCTGCTGCTTTCTATATGGGCAAGAACCCCACATTTTTCTCTGAAATCAGTCGATCTGAATTGAAAAAACAAAAAAGAGTTCACTTAAATAGTATGTCTGCTTTCTAAAGAACTGTGGGATTTTCTTTTCTTTTTTTTTTTTTTAAATTTCATTTTAAAACAGGAGGAAAATCTACTGCATATCCAGGACTAAAGTCCTCCTTGTCTCTTGCTATTGAATATTGTCTCCTGTAATAGCTCATTGATTCACATTGTTCTTAGAACAGGAGCAGAACGTAGGTTTTCAATTGTTTTTGTCTCCTTCCTCTACCCTTAGCTCCTATAATGTTCCTCAGTGAATAATTGTATAAAAATGACAATAATGATAAGTTGAAATAAAATATTAAAATGATGTTCCAGTTGAGTATTAAATTCTACTCCAACTTCCAGGTTGCTTCTCAATAGAAACAGGCTTAACAGATATAAAATAATAGCTCTCTTTTTTTTCTACTTTGTTCTTTTCAGTGCAGAACAATTGCATCAAAAATAAAGGAGGCATGCAATAACAATGTATTCAGTGTACTTATTAAAGTACCTCCACAGCTTATAGTATTTACAGAAAGAAATCCAACAAAAGTCAAAACAAGCCTAAGCCAATGAAGAGAGGACTTCAGAGCTTAACTGGCAATTTAGAAAATATCTGAAATATTTCTACAAAACCTCCTTATCTCCTTATGCCTGAAATCACGTGTAAAAATCTGAGGATGGATAGTAGATACATGTCCCTCACTCTCTCTCTCTGTTTGTCCCTTCCTGTCTGAAGTTTAGAGGAAAAGTTCCCAAGTCAACCTTGCCTCTGGATTGCAATAAAAAAAAAATCTCTCTCTCTCTCTCTCTCTGTCTCTCTCTCTCTCTCTCTCTCTCTCTCTCTCTGTGTGTGTGTGTGTGTGTGTGTCTTGTTAAATCGCACATTTCTCCCATCAAGGTCTTCTTAAACATGGAACCTTCTCTTAGACAGGGTACCCAGCTGTTTAATTTAACATTGATTTATTGCTTTTAAAAGTAAATTTACACACATGCCAGCAGCGCTCCGTTTTGTTTCCCCAGACTCTGAGATTTATTTTCTACTTAGCGCTTGTCTGACAAAACAATGTCCTTTAACTTTATTACACATCGATGAGCAAATCTGTCTTATTTTTGTTCAGATTTATTGCTGAGTTGCTTGTTGGGACTTTTGTGATCCAAAAAGGCTGAGGTCCAAACATAAATAGAAAATTAAACAGAGCTGATCACAAAATAATAGTAAAAACCTTAGAATATGACCCAGCATATACCAACCTGCTGGGCAGGGGTGAGGCGGGTCAGCAGCTAGGGCAGCCTACCAAGCAAAGGGACCAAGGAAGGGAAATGTTTTACTCCAACAGGCAGGTAGTGTCTGAAGGCAGAGGAGGCAAGCGTGGTCTCTGAATCCTGCAAGTTCTTAGTGCAAGTGTATCTGCAGTGGTAGGGCAGGGCGTCGCATCCGCAGGCTCCCCACCCACGATTGCCTTACCTCTGTGCAGATTCCCAATTATCACATGTCCGGGATGGCTGAGCCCAAAGGAATTAAGATGACTTGGAAGCAGCTTTTACGGTACACTTCATCTACATTTGGGTTTTCTTTAGCCCCCTTTAGCAAAGGGCTACTTTCTTCTTTTCATTGATATACTGTCTTTGTGCCCTTCATTTTACACTCTCAGAAAAAGATCTCCCATCAGATCAAGTGCAAAAAAGAGAGGATGACATAATAACCGTCATAATCATGAAAACTTACAAAAACAAACAACTGGTACTGGGGGGCTTAAGTCTATTTTAAAAAGAAAGCTTTCTCCTCTAGAAGGCATGTGTCTTTCAGTTGAAAAACAAAAAAGAAAAAAGAAAAGCTAGGGTTTAGAATGGAGGGAATGAAAGTATTCCTAAGGTTAAATGATAATGAAAGCAGGTTTTAAAAAAAAAAAAGTCCATGCCTGAGATGAGCTTTCCTCCTCTCCCATCCTCACTTCTCCGGCGGGCATCTACATCCATTTAGAAGCCAGCAGACAGGAAAATGATGCTATCTTCTCTAACAAGAAGTAAAGCTGTGACAGGTTTTGGTTTTAGGGTGAAGGAGAACTTTTTAAGACACTGCCTTTCTCTACAGCCATAGAATCTGTGAAGATCCCTGTGGGAAAGCCTGCTGCCCGCACTGCGTGGTTCACGCTGGCCAGCGAGTCCTCGAAAACATGTTTACAGGTCCCATTCATTTTTTCCAACCCCAAATAAAAAAAATAAAAAAATAAAAAAATAAAAAAGGATCAATCTTTCTCCCGAAAAACACATCAAGACATATGCGCACAGGCACCAAGAAGAGGAAGAGGAACAGGAAAAAGAAGAGAAGGAAAGAAAGAGGAAAAGAAAACGAGAAAGGAGAAAAGAAAAAAATTAAAAAGAAAGGGAAATAGATAAAGGGGGAGGGGAAGTAGCTGCGCTACCCTGCGAAGTCTCCCATTCCCTTTAGGAGCCCCCTCCCCGCGTCCCTCTCCGGGTCTGCCCTCTGAGCAGGGTTCTGTCACTCAGCGAGGAGCTGCTTCTTCCACCCCACTCCAGTCCTGCCGGGCCGGGCTGCTCCCGGAGCGCCTCCTCCGAGCGCGTTTGCAGGTCGGAGCCTGGAGGCGAGCTAAGGCTCCCGCCTGGAGCCCGCGTGGACTCTGCCTGCGGCAGGGCCGGCCGCACTTCCCCTGCCGAGAAGCCACGGGGCACCCCGGACGCCCGCCCTCCCGCCCGGGCCCCCGTCACGTGGCCGCGCCCCGCGCCCCGCGGAGCCCTTTGTTAGCCCCTCGGTCCCCACGCGCGGTCGCCGCTGCCCAGGAGAGGCGGCGCAGGGCTGTACCCAGATGGGGACCCTGGTACCCCGGCTTGGCCTTGGCGCCCCAAACACCTTGGGCGGACGCCCTCTGGCACTTGGCGAAGCAAGAGTCTCAGCCCCCGGAGGGAAACGGACCTGGGCCACCTCCAGTGTTTCAAATCACAGGCACAAAGGGGGGCAGGGGCCCAGGGCCGGGCACGCCTCCGCCAGGCTATAACCACTGGGCCGCCTTCCTCCTCTCTCCATAGGCACCACCTCGTTTTCCCCTTTTTCTTATCCTCTGCCACGCTCACAGGCTCAGTGGGTGGGAGTGTGTGGGTACCATGAGGGGTGTGTGTATGTGTGTGTGTGTGTGTGTGTGTGTGTGTGTGTGTGTGTGTGTGTAGGTAGGTAGGGCATGTCCCGTACTCACAATCTTGCTAGGGTTGAGGAGCAGGGCTCTCTCCAGCAGATGCATGGAGGGAGAGTTTAAGCAACTTATTTGGGAGGAAATAGGGGGTCAGATTTGGTCTAAGTGGAACATCTGCAAAACATTCAGGCAGCTTATTCAACAAAGAATCTAGCCATTTATTGTAGAAATAATAAAAAGCCACTAATGATTATGGTTCCCACCCCTTCCCCCAAAAGGCCAAACCCTAATGAAATAATTCAAAGGTAGGCCTCATTTCCTAATGGTGGAATTAAACAACAACAAAAAGGAGAGCCCAACTACACTTTCTAGCTCGGCCTTCTTAAGGGCCTGGGAACCTTGCTGAGAAATTAGGTAAATAAAAGATGAGTTGGAATTTCTGTGGGGCTGGGGCTGCAGGATCCCGATTTACACATAGTTCTGCCCTGATATGCAATTAAATGACAGTAAACTCCTCTTTAAATAATAATATTTGGAAGACTCTTCAGAATGCAAAGATGTCTAGGGTTAAGTAGCTTTTAAAACGTCAGTTTTAAAATGGCTTGTGCAATGAATAACTACTTTTAAATCCTAAAACCATTATAAATATGCTATACATCTGGGTGCCAGTTTACCTCTCCATATTTCTTTTTAAAATGAGGAAAGCATTCATAAAAAGCTACTTGGCACACTTTATTTTAGGAAAGCAGATGTTAATTTTTTCACGTATCATTTTATGACCAAGTACATGTGTAACGTTGGAAGGCTTCCAGAACGCCTCTATTATTTGCTAAATGACTGCTAGTCGTGGTATATTATCCTCAGCCTAACCGTGGTATAGGTTATATCAATAAAGTAAACATCTGTGGTTTTTTTTTTTTTTTTTACCCAGCCGAGTTGGGGGGCGGGGGAGCGAGTGCGGGGAGTTACTATAAACGAAAGAGAACGGAAGGGGAAAAAGAGTTTGGGCAGGAAGCGCACACCTGCGTTGCAGCAAATAGGATATTTATATTGTTCGGTGCGAAACAAAGTCCCGCAGTTGGGCACTCGGGGATATTTACATGGCGGGAGATAAAGTTGAAAGCCTTTCCCGGCGTGCCAAATGGGACTCTCCCTGCGGCCTTCTGCGTGGCGAGATAACAGGTACCGGGCGCGCCTGGCGGCGTCGGCCCCGCCACCGCCCCGCCTCCCGCGGCCCCAGGCCCGAGCGCTGCTGCGGCGCGGGGCGCTCGGGATTCCCAGGCACCGCGGCGCTGGCGGCGGGGCTCCCAGCCTGCAAATGGGCTCGGGAAGCGTCCTCATTTGCCCTGCGTCGCTCGAGGACGCCGGCGCCCCGGATAAGCCAGTGGCGCGATAATTAATGGAATACAATATTTATGGTCCTATGTATTGACTCTGAGGCAGGCGCGCCGCGTAGACAGTCCGCGGGGGTCTGACAAACAGGGGGTGAGTGAACAAACATAATGACCGGAGTACTTATGTCTATCGGGTTTACTCACTTAAACCTGAGGCATGCAACATCACGATAAATATTAATATCCACCTCGACAGCCCTGCTGCACCGCCGTCCTGCTAAGGCCCTGCCTGCCTGCACGCTGCCCTTTGCAAAAAGGCCGGGGAGGAGGTTTTTAACATAAAATGCTGCAAATATGAAAAATAGGTCACCAATAAAATTGGTCTCAGCATGGAGCGTAATTGCAACAAAGTGCCGCCGAGTAAAAGCGAGGAGTGAGCCGGCTGAGGCGGCACAGTCGCGAACCATCTGGTGTGTATTAAAAGTGGCGCTGTAAATATTGCTGAGAGCTAATGCATTATCGGCTTCTATAAGTGCACAGGGCCTGTAAGCTTTCCATATGTTAGAATATGTAGATGGCCGGGGGAGGAGGAGGTGTCCGAGCCGTCACCGGCCTCTCAATCACAGTTGGGCCCACTCTGGAATTTTGGCCAGGACCCCGGAGGCTACTCCTCCCATTCCTTCTCCGCGACCACCCTTCCTCATGCTCTCTCAGCCCCTCTTTCTCTCTTTCTCTAGCTTTTCCTCCCGGCTCCCTCCTTCCTCCTCCGCCTCCTCCTCTCCCTTCTCTCCAAGGGGATAGGGCAGGCATTGCTGACGTCACTTCACATCAGTAAAAGAGAGTAACTGTTTCAGAGAGAGGGTGAAAAAAATTCATCTGTTTTTCATCAGAGCTAAAGTTTTGCCTTTTTCATAGCAATGAGTTGCCCGGCCTGCGTCCTCCAACTGCTCCACAGCGCGGGACCGGCCGCACCTCCTCTCTGGAGGGTGGTCCGAGAGCTTGGGGGGGCGTTCTGCAGCCCGGGAGCCCAGGGATCCTGCGAGCAGTCCTGACGCCAGCCTCCGCTCTCCTACATGAAACTAATTAAAATAAAGAGCAAAGATGATGTCTTCTAGAGAGGACTCCCCATCCACACCTCCTAGGCAACTTCTGCCAAGGAGGGTGGAGGGCTTCTGGCTGCTCCGCGCTTGGGCTTTGAATCTGGGAGCTTCTCCCCTCCTCTCCATGCCCCTCCACAAGCCCACCCCCCACACGCAGCATTGCCACACACAGCACAGCTAATAATTTTCCTGCTGTCACATTACTTTTCTGGGGAAAGCAGTTAGAGTCCTTTTTCCTGATGATACCCCACATTTAAGAGTTTACTGTAATTACCCCTTCATCTCTTCTGAGCCCTCCCCCACTCCTATATTCCTCAATTACCACTTTTTTAAAAACTCAAATCCAGTGCTAGGAGATTTCAATGCATAGCGCCTCCGAAATCATCTTGTCTCTCCCAAAGCTGGCCTGGCCTGTGGCCTTCCTCCTAGGACTCCAGGGCGCTGTCCTGTCCCTTTCTCTCCCCTCCCTCCTGCACACACACTGCACACCTCCAGCACCGCTGGTGTGGCAAACCTGCTGGTCATGACATCCCAAGTTCAGTCAGCAAATAAATAAAACTCTTACTTTTTTGTTTGGCTGCTGGCTGCATTCCCCCTCCGGCCGTTGCCTCCTTTAATTATAGGAGCTATATTTCTTCCCTGGGAGACATTTGAGGGGATTTTTAGTTGGAAACTCGTTTCTGTTGAGTTATTTTGGAGCCAGAACCAGTGAGTGGCCAGTACCCAGAGGCTGTGAGTGAAGTGTAGATTGAGACATATCGAGTTTCCTCTAAAAGGATCATTTCTTGTGGGAGGTTGGACACAAAGTTTGCACTCGTGACTGGCATTCCAGTGAGAGACATGCATATTTTAAAACAACAAAGCAAGCTGGAAAGAAGGCTTAAGGGAGGGGGAGAAAACTTGGAAAGAAGTTACTAAGTGACAAACATCTGTCAACATGGGATAATTTGTACACTCCGATGTAAAACTATCTGGCTAGTTTGATGGAGCTCAAGGAACAGGATCAAGGAGCACAAAGTGGACACTTAGTTATCCCTGGGAGATAGGGTGAAAAGCCCCTCCCCAAAATGGGTGAAGGGGAGGGCTGAAGAAGGCCGCACATATGAAGCATGTTTTTGAAATGTTTCTGAGAATGGTGGGTGCATCTAAAATAAGTTTTCTGATAGCTAACTCAAAATTAGATCCTTTAGGACTTTGAAAGATGTCCTTTATTTTAAACCAATGGGGAGCAACAAAGTAATAAGCAGGATGTTTATTATAGAAAATAATTTTATCCCACCATGAGACAAAACCAAGCAAAAGAAAGAAGAGAAAAAAAAAAAAAAAAAAAGCTCCAGTCACCCCTGGCCACTGTGTTCTGCCAATCTTTCTAAGTATCAGCTTTGCTGCTCTGCCAGCCAGACCCTACGCAGCCACCTCTCTTCCTGGTAACAGGAGAGATAGCAAAATATTTCCAGAGGATTTTCTCTTCTCTCATTTACTTAAGCTCAGAGTTTCACAAGCATATTATATTGTGAGACAGAAACACACACACACACACACACACACATACACACACACACACACACACACACACACACACACACACACACACACACACAC
>PVJA010012947.1:0-50722 GCA_004027025.1 Myocastor coypus
GAAGGAAGGAAGGAAGGAAGGAAGGAAGGAAGGAAGGAAGGAAGGAAAGGAAGGAAGGAAAGAAAGAAAGAAAGAAAGAAAAGAAAGAAAGAAAGAAAGATCGAACGGAAGGAAGGAAGGAAGGAAGAAAGAAAGAAAGAAAGAAAGAAAGAAAGAAAGAAAGAAAGAAAGAAAGAAAGAAAACTGGCCAATCAGTGGACCTAACTCATCCCAAAGGCTGACACTAACAACAGTTCTACAAAGTACTGTATATGGTCCCAAAATTAATCCTGAGAGGATCTGACCTTGGAAGATACAAAAAAAATGAATGTTTTGTTATACAGGTCTTGCTTTAACTTGCCCTTGAACACCCAGCGGAAAAGCTTAATCACGAGGCATGAAATGCAGAGCTAGATTGGTGTGGTGATCTATAGGAGGCTTGGATCAATAGCCTCCAACGTTACCAGTTTCACTGATGGCCCACTGCATTTGTGGAACATTGGACTGTGTATGTATCTGCTTCCACTTAGTTCAAAGAGAAGAATTTTTTTTGCTTTCCTTAACAATATCAATTGGAAGGTGTGTCATACCCACACCCTGTGCTCTGTATTACTATTGTGAGGACAATATGCAGGGTGTCAACTGTTTAAAAAATTAATGTTTATTGAAAATGTTAATGTTTGTTTGATTAATCTTATATACCTATATCTATTAATCTAAACTGATCCAATGATGAAAACATGTAATATAACTATTGTTAAATTTTTCTGGTTTTGAAATTCTGTACTATATGTACTCTTACTTGTTACTGTTCTTTCTATCTTTGTTTCTGCTATTTTTAGTCTTTAAAATAAAAATAATAAAAATATAGTATGCAATACTATGGCCATAGTGGCATGCATTTAAAGGACAACATAATAGAGTTTTTTTAAAAATGGGAAGGGATCCAAAAGATGGACGGAGTGCGGATGGAGGGAATGGGATAAAAATAGTTAAGATACATGATGCACGTGTATGAACTCTCCATGGGGAATGTGATTATGTACTACAAACATGTACTAATAAAAATATTAAAACTCTAAAAGAAATATCAAACTATATTTAGAAATCTCATTCTTAGAAGTACAGCCATTCTTGTTTTGCATCTACATTTGTACAGAGAAATGTTAGGGGTCCAAAAAAGATATAGACAATACTCACTTAGCCAGCACATATATGAAAAAAGTCTAGAGGTTATTAGGAATTAAAATTTTCACTATAAGAAAAAACGCATAATATAATATGAAATTATATAACCAAAGGAGCTTTTTAAAGTCCTTGTAACCTCACATGTGCATTTGAAATAACATTTAAACTCAGAATTTGCTTTTCTAATTCTAAAGATTATGAACTTCCCACTTCAATTTTCTGAATACAGGTATTGAAGTAAAGTTTACTACTAGTTGCCAAGCTGTCATCATTAAGTTCTAAAGGAATCAAAGTTCCTAGCAGAAATGGACAATTTCAGTTCTGAGGCAGGAAATGTATGAGATGAATTTGGGGCATCTAGTGCCAGAAATCTAAGTCAGGAGTAATGTCTGGAATATTGTTACCATCAAAACAGAAGCCAACATTAAAGAAATTTTACTGGCTCACAGTGTTTAAACAATTGGAACATCATAGGACACATGAGTGTAATGAGCATGTGAGATAGGAATAGATAAATTCATAAACATTCGGAATAGGTAAATTCATAAGCATCCTAAAAATAATCATTTCCTTCCACATTAGCTAAAGGATCAACTTACTCTGAACATTGATAAACAGAGTAAAATAATGGAACATTTAACTTTCCCTTTGTGTTTGAACTGTATTTTAGAGTAACTCAATAGCTTGCAAGGGACCATTGTTCTTAAAATAAATCTAATATATTCAGGAATCACAGCATTAGAAAATCATAATTGTGTAACCCCTAATAAGATGACACCAGGCAGAAATCATGCAAAGCTGCTACAGTTTTTAAATGAAAGTTAGATGGGAGCCGGGCGTGGTGGCTCACGCCTGTAATCCCAGCACTCGGGAGGCTGAGGCAGGAGGATTGGTGCGAGTTCGAGACCAGCCTGAGCTACAAAAGTGAGCTCAGGACCAGTCTCAACTGCATAGCGAGACCCTGTCTCAAAAAAAAAAAAAAAAAAAGAAAAAGAAAGTTAGATGGGGAAAGAAAAAACTGATGGTTTAGACTGAAAACACCTACACCCACTGGTCATTCCTTAGCATCACTAACATGCAGTGCAGCCAATTTTATATCCTTGCTCATGCAAGTCAATAACAAGCAGCGTGATTTTTAAAAATATACTTTACCACAAAAGGGTCAGCAGCTCTGAAGTGTAACAGCGCCTTTACATTTCAATTCTGCTTTGCACGAAATACAAAAAAGGGAGGAGTATGGCAAATGATATCAGGATGACATGACTGATCAAATCCATAATTTATTTTAATGTATGAGGAAATAGCCAAAACAGACTGCTTTCCTTAACAAATTAATTTCATGGTAGGAAAAATTTTTCAAAACTTACAAAATGAATGAAACTGGGAAGAATTAAAAAACAAAGCAAATAGGTCGAGGTACTAATTGTAACAATTTAAATGTAAAGTGATAATTTAGAGAAAATAGGATGAGTTCCCACTTCTTGATTCATTGTAATAGTATCTGGGCAGTCAGGGTTTGTTCATAAAGTTTTTGTATATACCAATGTTTTCAATAGTTCTATTATTACTATCTTCCAACAGACTTAATGTTTCTACTTTATTCTTTAGATTGCTGGTTCATTCAATTTTTGTTCATGGTGAAAGATAATAGGTCTAATTTTTATCTTTGGCATGTGGAAAATTAGTTATTCTGGGACTGTTTATATTAAAGTGATTATTTTTCCTCCAGTGAATACATTTGAAACTCTTATCAAAAATAAGGTGGCTCAGTGTTACTGTAATTGTTTCTGTGTCTTTTGATCTTTTGGAGTTGTTTCTGCATATTCTGATTCTCAGATCTGCTTTTACCTAGTATCATGCTTTTTTTTCCTTATCTCTTATTCTCTTTTATTACCCTTTTTAATATCTTTAAAACAAACTTTTTCTTGAGAGTATAGCAATAATTGAAATGACATGACAAACAGCACACACTTAAAAGACCAGAACGACAGGCATTCGAAGAGACAGCAAGCAGCAAAGTTAGGAAACATGGCAGAGGCAAAACCATGCACTTATATACACAGGATGAATTAGAAGATGGTTCTAAGAATCTCCAACAGATTTTTGGCACTGAGGATAGCAATGTGTAATATTAAAACCATGATTGGAATGCCATGCCACTTTATTACAGCAGTGTTAGACTACAATTTTAAGTTTGAGATTGTGATGCAACCTGCCTTACCTTTGTTGCCTAGAATTATTTTTGCTATTCCAGTTCACTTCTGGCTCCAAAAATTTTAGGATAGTTTCCTTTATTTCTGTGAGGTATTCTTTTGGAATCTTAGTTGGAAGTACATAAATTTGTATAACAATTTTGGAACAATGGCCATTTTCACAATATTAGTCCTTACAAATCAAGGGCAAAAAATATTTTTTTTAAATTTTCTGATACACAGTTCAATCTCTTTTTCTCAGAGCCCTATAGATTTTTATGTATTTTTAACATCCTTCATTCCATTGATTCCTTGGCATTTCATTTTGTTTCTGGATGCCATTATGAATGGTGTTGTTTCCCTACTTTTTATCTCAGATAGTTATTCATATACAAGAAGGCTATTGATTTTTTAATGTTGAATTTGAATCCAGGTTTGCTACTGAATTTAGTCATTAAACCTAGAAGTCTTTTCATGGAGTTTTGGGGGTCTTCTATGTAGAATATCATGTCATTTGTGAATAATGATAATTTAACTTCTTCCTTTCCTCTCATTATTCCTTGTCTTTATTTTTCGTGTCTGATAGTTTTAACTTAAGTGCTACCAGAATTATATCAAATATAAGTGGTTACAGAGGATGTCCTTTTCTTGTTCCTGATTTTAGAGTAAAAGCTTTCACTTTATCTCCATGTAGTATGATGTTGGCCATTGGATTGTAATAGATGGCTTTTATCAGAATGAGATAAAATCCATCTTTTTCCAGTTACCTGTAGGGTTTTATCATGGATGGATGTTGGACTTTGTCAAAAGATTCTTTTGTTCTGCATTCATTGAGATAATTTTATGGGCTTTATTCCTTGGCTTTTGTTTATTTGATATAATACATTTGATGATTTGCATATATTCCACCATCTTTGCCACCCTATTTGGTAGTGTTATATTCTCTTCTTAATGATTTGCTGCACTGTGCTTCCCAGTATGTTATTGAGGATTTCTGCATGTATGTTCATTAGAGAATTGGCCTGTAGTTAGTTCTTTCTTAATTGGGCTCTCCTCTGGTTATTGTATCAGAGTAACACTTGCTTCCAAGAATGAATTTGACTGTATTGCTTTCGTTAAAAATTCGTTAAACAGTTTCAGAAGTACTAGTATTAGGTCTTTTCTAGTTTCCTGAAGAATTCAAGAGGTATTTATCAAAGGCTAAGATTTTCTTTGTTGGCATGTTATTATTACATATTCAATTTTATTGATTGATAATTGCTTTGTTTGGTATTTTTATACTTTAGACCCATTTTGTCTGCAATGTCTATCTTATTAGAGTATAAATTCTTGAAATAGTCATAGATGATCTGCATTTCTGATTTCAGCCTTATCGTTCCTCATTGAATGGATTTGAGTCTTTTCTTTCCTTTATTTATAAGGCTGATAAAAATTTTATCAAGTTTATTTAATCTTTCAAAAACCTATTCTTAGATTCATTTATTTTTTCTAGAAGCTTGAGGTTCAACATATTATTTATTTGAGCTCACCATGTTTTCTATGTACAGGTAATCACTACCATAATTTTTCCTCATAGAATGGCTCTCATTACCTTCTATAAATTCCTGTGTTGTGCTGGAATATTATTTAACTGTACAAATGGGCTAATGTCATTTATCACCCATTAGTTATTCAGTATGGTGTTATTTCATTTAGATTACTATTATTATTATTATTATTATTATTATTATTATTATTATTATTATTATTACTGGTGGCTCAGCCTGCCCTGGGGGTAGCACTGGCACAGCATGCAGATAGGGGATGGGACCATGGTCCCTGTGGTTGCCTTAGCTTTCCTAAGCAGTCTCTTTAGACTGCTGAACCATGTCACCAGCCCTAGATATTGTTTTAAGTTGTCATAGTTTCTTTTGCTATTGACTTGCAATTTCATTGACCTATTGTCTAATAACATACATGCAATAATTTATTTTGCATTTACTGAGACATGTTCTATGCACTAGTATGTGGTCTGTTCTGGAACACACATTATGTGGAGCTGAGAATAATGTGTATTACAATGTTGTGGAGTAGAACACTCTGAATACATCTACTCAGACAAGTTGTTTAAAAGTTTGGTTCAGTTCTAATACTTGACTGTTGATTTGTTTGACTAATTGATATGTTTATTTGTGAGAATATAGTATTAAAGTTATTCAACACAATTGTTTTAGTTTATTTGGCATTTTGTGCCCAATTATCATCAATTTCTTTTGAATTATCCACTTTACAAGAATGTAGTGACCTTGTCTCTCTTAAATAACCTTGGCTTGAAGTCCAGCTTGTCTGCAAATACAGTAGCTACCCTGGCTTTTTCTCTCAGCTCCTGTACATTGGGTATTGTTTTACATTCTTTGATTTTCTTTTTTATAATTCATTTATTTGACACAAGGTGTCACTCCACAGTTCAGACTTATGGTAATCGTCCTGTCTCAGCTTCCCCAGTGCTAGGGTTACAGGTGTGTGCCTCATCTGCATTGGTTCTAGGCTGGCATGGCATGTGGTACCAGGGATCAAACTCAGGTCCTTGTGCTCGCCAGGTGGGTGCTTAGACTGCCCAACTATCTACCCAGCCATTCTTTGATTTTCAATCAATGTATTTCTTTTTAACTAAATGTGTTTCTTCCACGTTGAATATTGTTGGCTATTGCTTCTTTTTTCATTCTTTTATCTTCGATATTACTTCTTGATCCATCCTGTTATGGCTGAGTATTATTTTATCTGAATCTATATCATGTTTCTTTATCCATTTAGCCATCCATGTCCAATTAGCTATTATGAATAATATTGCAATAAATACAAAGATAATAATCTATTTCAGTTCCTGATGTCACTACTTTTAATGATATGTCCAGAAGTTGTATTAACTGACCATTTAATGTATCTTTATTTTTCTGAGAAAACTTCATGATTGTTTCCTATAGTGGCTTACTAAATCTAAATTTCTACAAATAGTACATAAGTATTTCATTTCCTCTACACACTTGCCAACATTTGCTTGTTTTTTGTTACCATAGCCATACCAACAGGTACGAGCTGGTATCTCATTGTGATTTTTAACTTGTCATCCCTAATGATTAGTAATGGTAATTATCTTTTCAAATACCTCCAAGCCATCTTTTATGTCTCCAAAAAGTGCACACTCATTAGTTTATGGGATCTTTTAGTCTGTTTTGACACATATGTGAGTATTTATGCCAATTCCATAACGTTTTAGTTACCACTTTAAATTTGTCTTGTTTAAATAAATGTTTTTTCCTTGGTCAAGATAAGTTAACTTTTTACTTTTGGGATCCCATATTCTGTATTATTGATCTAAATGTGAGTACTTATGCCAGTACCATAAAATTTTATTTACCACAGTCCTGTAACATATTTTTATTTGGGAGGTTTGATGCATCTAATTTTGTTCTCAGTATTGTTTTATATTGAACCTTTTGTAGGCCCATAAAAATTCTAAGATTGTTTACCATGACTTTAAAAATAGCTTTAGTAGGGTGGGCCAGATATCTGAGTGCATTAAAGCTCCGGTTTAGGCAGAGCACAGCGACAGCGCTTCAATCCCCTGTGTGCCACGCACATTGAGATGGGGATTGAGGCTGGGCATGGTGACATGCGCCTGTAATCTCATGAATGGGAAGCTGAAAACAAGAGGATCACTTGAAGTCCAATCTGTGTAATGAGATCCTGTAGGCCCTGTACTAAATAAATAAGAAAAATGTTTTGGTATTTTGACATGGATTACACTGAATGTATAGATTAATCTGATTATCCTACATATTTTAACAATATAAATTTTCTTATCTATTGCCACATATTTCCATTCATTCAGTTTTCTGTAATTACTTCAGAAGTTTCATAGTTTTTTATTGTTCAAGCCATTTTTGTATTTTAGAGAAAGGCCTACAGGATGTTCAGGGTCTCACTACTACATCAGACTCATAGTGATCCGACTGTTTACAGCTTCCCAAGAGCCGGGATTACAGGTGCATGCCACCACAGCCAGTCTTGTTCAAGACATTAAATATTTAATTGATTCACAGGCATTTTGTTAATTTAGATGTTATTATAAGTGGGATCATTTACTTTTTAGATACTAACTGTTAATGCATATAACTGCAAATAATTATGTCTACTGATTTTATAATATATAGTTTTACTAAATTTATTTATTAATTCTACTTGATATTTTGCTGGCGTATTTAGGGTCTCCTGTATATAAGCTGATGTAATTTACAAAGATAATTTTACTTCTTCCTTACCTTACCGATTTATATGGCTTTCATTTCTTTTGCTAACTTCACATTTAATTCTACGCTGTTTTATTTATTTAATTATTTATATTCATTTTAATGAGAAAAAGAGATGAAATAGCAATGAAACAGTTTCAAAACAGGTGAGTAGGACAGTTACAATAAATAGATGGTAAATTGTTGTCTTTGTAATAGTTATTCAGAGGAAAAGATGCAGACATGATATCTTGTCTAAATAATATTAGTACAAACCTTTCTTCTCAGTGAACTAAGAAAAAGTAGCTCTAAATCTATCTTATTTTTTTCACTACAAAATGGTCCGTTTTTATATCTACCTTTTTTCTTTTGTTTTGGCAGAGATGGGAGTTTCATTGCAGTTAGAGAATCTGTGTTTAGAGAAATCTTTAAAGGACATGTTCATAATTGATGCCAGCTCAAATAGTGTAGGTGTGCTGATAATTCCCTACTATTATGGGCTATTGGGCTATATTGGGTTATTTTGTGGAATTCGAGTATCTATATTATTTTAAATATCCAACTCACAGAATAAATTTAAAAGTTTATCAATAGCTGAATACTTAGGGCGGCGGTATAGCTCAGCAGATTAATCGCTTGCATAGGGAAGCACAGGGACCAGGGTTCAGTTCCTGGCCACCTGCTGTGCTGGTCCCACTGTCCAGTGCACTGATGCAGGGATGGAGTCTGGGAGTGGTGGCGAATGCCTGTAATCCCAGCACTTGGAAGGTACAAGCAGGAGGATCACTATGAGTCAGTGGTGAGACCCTGATAAAAAAAAATAGAACAAAAAATAGATGAACACTTAAAGAAAAGTGCTTGTGCTTGAATATATATATATATATATATATATATATATATATATATATATATATAGTTTAACCTTAACAAGAAAAGAAATTTTTCTATTTGTGGCAACAGAGACTTACCTGGAGAACACTCCACAGTGTAAATGTCAAGCACACATACACAACTACTTCATGATTCTACTTGTGTGAGTAATCTTGTACATGCCAGTTCATAGAAGCAGAAAGTGCAAAGTGGTTTTCCAAAAGCTTAGAAGAGAAGGAAGGTGAAATTATTTTTCAGAGGTTATAAAACTATAGTAATATGACATGGAATATGCTCTAGAGATATAGCATAGTATCTATAGTTAATACAACAATATACATATGAAAATTAAAACTTGATTAATATATAATCTAACTACAGAAAAAAATGAGTCACGGAAAAGTCTAGTAATAACAAGATCAGATAAGGATATAGAGAAAGAAAAACTCTTCTACATTGTAGGTGTAAGGGTAAGAGGTACAACAGTTGAAAGAAAACCAGTGTAGAGATGCCTCCAAAAATTTAAATTGGAAATTCCATTTGACCCAGCTATATCCCTTATAGGTATCTTTACAAAAAGTCAAAATTAGCATATCATAGTGATGCATACATGGCCATGTTTTTACAAATATAATTTATAATACTTGTATCCTATAATGAGCATAGATGTCCATCAACATGTGAATGAATAAGGATAATATGGTATTTATACAAAATGGAGTATTACTCTGTCATAAAGAATGACAAGCTTGAGTTATTTGTGGGCAAAGAGATGCAACTTGAAAATATGCTAAATAAAATAAGTCAGACACACAAAGTTAAATATTTCATGGTGATATATATATATATATATATATATATATATATATTAGAGAGAGAGACAAAGAAAGAGTGCAAATTAGAAGATAGATAAATAGAAAGTAGGGAGAAGTTAAAATAATTTCCCAGATTTCCAATGGTGTGCTTTAAAATTATTTAATATATACGATAAAGTTTTGTGTTAGCCACTGCTTCTTTCTTCTTTGTAACAGAGAATAGCTTTTTGTCTATGTCTTGCACAAAAAGTAACTACTTTGAGTCAAATTATACATATTGTATTAACTTGTGTTATTCTCTTCTCATTTTGTTATGAAATTTTGTTTTATTGTTTCATAAAATAGATAAATATATATTTTAAGATTTACTAAGAAATATGATGTTAGTTGTTCTTCTTTAAAAGAATATAGCTAGAAGAAATTTTTGGAAGAGCCTTATGTTTATGACCTTGATTGTAATGATGGGAATTATAAAATTCCCTCAGATTCAGCAAATCGTATACATTTAAAATAAACCACTGTTTCTATCTCAGTCATATGCCAGTAAGGAAGCTTTAAAGACTTCTGATTGAAATAGATGACTTCACTGCACACAAATTGTCTTTTAAGACTGTAAATTTATTACTTAAAATTGAATTGTCTGCTCAAAAAGCGTATTTGTGATATCCTGGATTTGCTTCACAATATTGAAGTAGAAAGGGAAATAGTGTGTACAGATGAGGGAGGTTTGTTAAATTGTTGATAAATATTGACATTGACTGATGGGTACATGAAAGTAGTCATCTTTATGTTTGGAAATTTTCATGATGTAGTAGTAGAAAATGAAGTAAATTCAGGCACATCCTCTTCAGATGCCTAACTGGCCTATCTGTACCTCATGCTTTAAGTTACAGTAGCTATCTCTATATATTTGAGCTAACAGGAGCAAGTTCAATAAATGTGTGATACAATATCATTATTGTTAGGATCTTACAAAAGGACATGGATGATAATATCATTTTTACATAACCCTGATGCAAACTCATTTCAGGAACCCACATTTAGATTTGGTCTAAACACAACTTTTCTGGTTATCTTCATCTGCTCAGGAAACCTAGGATATCAGGCTATGAAGAATTGTAGGTGAGTACTACAAATGGCCCATGGTTAGTATCTGAAAACAATATATCAACAGTTACCTTATGTATACATTTTACCTATTACTCTCTCCATATATTTTGTGGTGCAAGTCGAAGAAATATTTTCCTTGCCTTTCTATGCTGAGATCATATCTGTGTTAGCCTCATCCTTCATGCACAGAGACAGATCACAAAATTTTATGACAATAAAGGATCCCTATGTAGGTTTTATCAGCAATTCTAGGGTCTAAATATGGAGGTTTATGTGTTGAATCTGTTGTTTTAGTTTGAAATGCTAAGGCAAGTGATGAGTTGTCCTTGGTAGTGGTGGTGGTGGTGACGGTTGTGACGGTGGTAGTGGGGTGTGTGTGTGTGTGTGTGTGTGTGTGTGTGTTTCTACTATTGTAGACACACATAAAAATGTAAGAAGATATTTTACCAGCTCTGGAAGATAATATGAACTGTAGTGGTGCTGGTGGTTAGGGTATAAGAATGACACTGGAAAGAAGAAATTTAAAAAGTGAGTAATTCGCTGGCTGTAGGTGGCGAGTAAAAGAAGAGGCGACACTACTTTAGTTGGTTGTGGTTGAAATCTTTACTTGAGAAGCTAAACAATACACTTTACCTACTGAACCAATAAGAGAGTTGTTAAATAAATTTACCACACTAAGAAAAAAATACAAATTAAAGAAATGTTAAGGACTGCAAATAGTTGGGAACAATGTGACTCAAAATTTGTTGTTCTTTTCAGTGGTATATGAAAACTGTGAGGATAGAGGGAAAAGAGTTTAAAAGAGTTCAATTTGCATCGAACTATGTGAGCTAAATACTGAAAAGTAACTATCCTTCTGGGATAGGAAGCCATTTAGATACTAACTTGACAAGAGGAAGTAAAGAAACAGTTTTTCTGTTATCATATGTCCAAACTTTGTAGGAAGTGTTTTTTGCAGATTTTCGTAGTATTGTATGATGAACTATCGATTTGAACGTTGAGAAATTTAAAACAACAAAACATCCTTGGAAGATCCTAAAGGATTCCCATCAACTAACTAGAACTGAATCTCAAAGTACAACTTGATCGTGTGGTACCTGGAACCACGAGAATAAATGCACTGTTGAAATAGCAATTTTCAAAGTAAGTCTGTAGAGATAGAAGGTTGAATTTTAATGAATTTTGTCCATAAAAGGGTGAGGAAAGGAAGGATAACATAAAAAGGTATGGAAGCCAGGAGAGAGAGATACATAATGATTACTAAGTGCCATGCTGCAGATATATACACAACCGTGGAGAAGGAAGGCTGCTAGATGAATAGATTTGGACTTTGGAAAGAATACAAATATTCCTGTTATTTGATTTATTTTTTTGTTGCTGTGGATATCAGGCATTGTTGTGTACTTATCACTGGAAAATCTGTGGTAAACAAAATCAAAGTGCTTGCAAATGTAGAGAATGACATGATGTCTGAGTCTGCTTATACATGATAGAGCCCTGAGCCTAAATAAGTATGCACCACCTTCATACCAGGGATCATGGAAAATGAAAATGCGGTACCCCCTGAGGTTACTTTTCTTTTGTCAAGGCAGTTTACATTCAGTAAAGACTACGCTGAGCCACAGTCTTTGTAAAGCTTTACAACAGCCCATTATTGACAGCAGAACGTGGCCATGTTACAGGATGAGGGAGAGATATAGGCCAAAAGGATAGGTGGAGAATGTACCAGATGTCTGGAGTTTTTCCATGATGCAATCATGCCCAGGCTACAATCATCCTCAGTGACCCCTGCAACCATTTTGTTTCTGTTCACTCCCGCCACTTTTTGTCAGTAGAGATTCCAATTTCTGATATTTTGCTGAGGCTAATTATCTTCCATTTATTTTTGCAGCCCTGCATTTGCCATCTATTAGTCCGGAAACATAAGTGATGTAAATCCTTTTATATCTGGCTGTACCACCTAATTATTCCTCATTTGTATTTATTCTCTCTCAATTTAGCATCATCTGCAAAGTTGAAAATCATGTTTTCATATCATAATTAGGGCTCTAAGAACTTTGGAAAAACTGTCTGGTGAACATGCATGCCTTTGCTTTTCATTTTAATGGTAAATTTAAAAGTGCGAAAACAAATTAGGGCTGAAGGAAATGATAGAGCAAAATAAAAGTTTCTGGAATATAGATGAGGGAACATGACTAAGCAGCATGGAGAGAAAAACTTTGAGCTTCGCAGTGACAAACCCAGAGAAACTGGCAAATACATCAGCAGCATTCCTTCTTCTTTGTTGAGGAGAATTATCTGAGAGATTCCATTTGGTGCTGTAAGATGTGCCAACGAATGCACGGCATTGCTACTTGGATAACCATCTTTCTTTAGGTATACAAAATACATTTTTATAGGACAACAATCTGCATGAAACTGAATGGCTGTGTGTCCACTGAGTAGATGCGGCCACTGCTAAGTCAAAAGCTAAAATATCCTACAGGCTCAAAGGGCTGGAGGACAGAAGGAAAGGGCGCACAGCAGATCAGTGAAGAATTCTTGTGATTGTCACAGCTTCTGTTTCTATTTTCTCCTACAACATAATAACTGATCATTTAGAGGCTTTTGTTCCCTACACATTTGTCAACTCCCTTAATGTTTTCCTTTTATTAAGTCATTCTACATCCCTGAAATGTAAGATATGAATTTGCACTTTTAAATACTTTTATGTATTACTTACTCAGGGTTGTGTTTACCTATCTGTCCTAAATACTACATTAATCAAAAATTTAAAAAGACAAGGTTGATGTATCAATCAGTCATAGCAATGTTGCTTTTAGTCTACAAAGAAGCAACTTCCAAATATGTGAAACTTTAAAGAACATTTGTTTATCGCATTTCCTATCTGTTGTAAGTTATCAAGGGAACTCTGTTCTCCCTCATATCAGATTCAAGCTGAGAATGGAAGCTGTTAGGTTCTTGCTTCCACAATGCCAGAAGGAGGGGAACAAAAGAAACGAGAGAAGCATGTTCAAACTCCTCCAGTTTCTGTCCAAAGAAGACATAGAGCACTTCTGCTGATATTTTTCTGGCAAAAGAAACTCATGTAACCTGGCCTGAGTTCAATAATTTGGGAATACTTAGCTGTTATACAGACATATATGTGGGAGCTCTGAACTTCTGTGAACAATAGCATAGATACTCCAAATAGCAGTGCGTCTCTTTGTCTCTTTAGTAATATCTGTACACAAAGACCACACAAGAGACAAAAGTAGAGCTGATCAGCCAATGGGACATGTTAGGTATTTTGTAAGGGTTTACTGGACCAGAATCTGCCTGCCCACAAATACCAATTACATGAGATTATCCCAAGCCACATATCAATTCTGAGTAACTAGTAATAGATATAAAGGAGGAAAGTGAAGAGCATATATGTGCGTGTGACCAATATAGATTATGATTTGCTGAAGTTTGAATATGGCCTTCAATTCTCATAAAATATTAAGCATAGAACACCACATACAGAGAAAACAAAAGCAAAAATATATAAGTGGAACTACATCAAACTAAAAAGCTTCTGCACAGCAAAAAATTTACAGTGAAAAAGGTGAAAAAGCATCCTGTGGGTTTGAAAAAAAAAGTATTTGTGAACCTTATATTTGATAAGAGATAACCTTCCATGTGAACCTTATGTTTGATAATTCCTTATATACAGCATATATAAGGAATTCACATGACAGAATAGCAACTAAAAGGAAAGAAGGAAAAAAGAAAGAAGGAAAGAAAAAGAAGACTTATTTAATTCCTTAAAATATGCAAAGCATATGAAGATATATTTATTGAAAGAATACATAAAAGTGCACAATAGGTATATGAAAAAGTATTCAACATCATTAATTGACGAAGTTCAAGTCAAAACACAATGAAATGCCATCTGACACCTGTTCCAAGGCTGTTATCTAAAAGATGAGAAATTAAGATCTAGAATAAAGGGAATTAACAAACACTGTTGGTGGGAATACAGATTAGTGCAGCCATTGTGGAAAACATCGTAGATATTCCTAAAGAAATGGACAAATACGTCTATCACATACCCTAGCCATTAAGCTTTTAAGTATATATTTGGAGGAGATGAATTCATTAGTGCTTAAAACTATACTTTGCTGAAATGAATATGAAAATGCAACTCGAAGTTCCTGACATTTATAAAAATACAGACAAAACTATAGGATATTATATTAAGTGAAATTAATCAGAAACAGAAAGAAAAATATTTTAAGATTGCATGTATTACTATTCAAGAAGAAAAGGTAGAAGAAATACATACAATGGTAGTTGCATGGTGTTGGGGTCAAGCGAAGAGAATGGGGAGATATCAGACTAAGAATACAAAGCTATAGTCTTGCAAGATGGATAAATATATAGGGTCTAGTATACAGCATGAGGAGTGCACATCAATGCATTGTATACTGGTAATTTGTGAAAGAAGCAGATTTTAGGTACTCTCAACATAATAGAAGAGAAAGATAACTATGTGAGATGTTGGATGTGTCAATTTTCTCCAGTGTGTTAAACATGTCACTAATGTTTAATAAATTGGTATGGTAAATTTTACAATAGAGGAAAAAATTAAAGAATAGAATCATGACATATTTCAATTACTATATATGTTTGCTTGTGAACTTTGGTATATCTCCTACATTTATTTTAGCTTTTAAAATTTTAAAATGTTTAGCTTTTCTTGCCTCTAATTCGATACCCCTGTATGCTTTATGTTTTGCTCTAGCAAGCTCAAAATTTGAAATCAGCAGTCTAGCCAACACCCTATCAGAGTAGCTGTCACCAGGAATTATTTGCAGAAAGAGAGCTTGCTAGAAGTAGAGCAGAGAATGATACTAAGAATTTACTAGATGATGTTAGCAAGTGACAAACTAGGAATACTGAACAGACATCGTGGAAGCAACATGGACAGGATTTTGTTATTTTAATTAAAATATATTTAATCTGAAGTGGAAAAATGAGATCTCAAAGAAAAAGTAAATATTTGACAATTTTAGCTTGGCTTGTTTCCGCATTAGCTTGCCATTCTTTATCAGCATCGTGTTACTAAATCCTTTCAACACAATAAACTCAGTGTCATAATCAACACACTTTTACTTAAAATGTTTAAAAGCTCTGGCATCGAAAATATAGCAGTATTATTCTGAAAATGCTGAAGTCATTCGAAATACTGAACCCTGAAGCAGAAATGTCAGAAAAGCCTTTTGTTTACTAGTTGTTTCCTACAAAGTTGCCATCTCTAGCCTTGGTCTAGCCACTATGCCTCAAGGCCCCTGGAGGGGGCTTGCAAACAGAGACTACGTGCAAGTGGAAGGTTCTGCGTTCATAACTAAGTGCACCTGCAAGGTTTCATCAGCCAGCACAGGCTCTGAGCACTGTGGAGACCAAAGTGTCAGAACTAACATCTCCTGTGGCTTCTGTAGCTTTGGCCTTCAGCTGCCTGCGAACAGAAGTAACAGTACTGGTCATCAGGGGTGACCACTAAGCTGGACACTGCTGCCTGTCTTTTGGAAGGAGGGTATTAAAAACAGCTTGATTTTAAAAGACCATGCATTAGATAAAATGCAGACGATGCAGTCTAGAGAGATACAACAACATTTATGCTTAGAAATGGGGAAAACGTGATATACACCACACACACACACACATACACACACACATTTTATCTGCAACCTTTGAACTTAATGATTATTTTAAGCAGTTCGCTTACTTATGAGGCAGCAATTAAACTTCTCCAGTATTTTATTTAGGAAGAACTTAGTAACAGTCTTCTGGAATATTAATCTATTTTCAAATAATGAGCAAATATTTATCCATGTGTATGGAAAGACAGAACTCTAAAATTTACAGAAGCGGGCCCGGCAGGATGGCTCAGTTGTCTAAAGCACCTGCTTAGGAAAGTTTGGGCAGCTTCAGGGACCGCGGTTCAATCCCCGGCACCACATGCTGCGCCAGCCCTGCCCTCAGGGCAGGCTGAGCCGGCCATAAAAATAAATAAACAAACAAAAGTTCTGAAACAAGAAAGAAATAAAATAAATAACATTGACAGAAGCTTTTGTAGTCATGCGGGCCAAATCATTCATCTTACTGATAGGAAACCCAAGTCCACAAGGTGAAGTGACAGGCCCAGTGTCACACAGATGGTGAACAGTGGCCTCACTAGAGGAACTCAAACTCCTTCTTTTCAATGGATCTACTATAGGGTCTACAGATTCTCACTAGGTAGATGAGGCTCATAGTGATCCTCCAATTTTCAGCCTCCCAAGCTCTGGGATTACAGGTGCGCAGCACCACCACACCTAGTCTCAATCACCATATAAGAGCGCCCTGGGGGGCAAAGCCAGCATGGCACATCAGGGGTTGAACCCCTGATCCCTGAACTCTGCCTAAGCATGCACTTTAGTCTGCTGAACTTTCTGGTAGGACCCAAAATTCTTAACTTCCTAGCCATGTTCTTTTGACAAGACAACACTAGACAATCTGCAAATATCAATTTATTTTGACATATATCCTGGAATCCTCCAAGAAGCAATACTTATGTTACACTAATATTAAGAATTTTAGTAACAGCGGTGATCATAAAGACCATTAGACCAAACCCAGTGTGTATTCTTCAAGTTCATAGCAGCTCCAAGAGGTGAACAAGAGTTTTTCCGGCTCAGGGGCAGTGCACTTGCTTGTTATATGTGAGGCCCTGGATTTGATGGACACAATGTGCCTCACCAAAACTTAGTAAACAAGAAGCACGTTGACTTGAGGAAGGATTGAACTTCATTCATTAAAATGAAATCACAAATAGGTTTTACAATTTTATGGGAATATATTTCCAATATATTCCAATATATATCATATATTCTGTACATATCATATGTTTTTAAAGAATAAAATTAAGTCGCTGCTGCAGTAGTTCTGCAATGATCAAATTCTAATTTTCATTCAGTTTCATCAGCCTGAAAAGAACCTTTATGCCCATTAGCAGCCACTCTCTGCTCCCCATTTCTTCAGCCCTCAGCCACCACTACTTTATGTTGTGTCTCTATGCATTTACCCATTCTGCTATAAACATCTTTTTAATGGACTAATACAGGGTCTACAGGGTCTATAGAGTCGTACAAAGTAGAACAGACTCATAGCGATTCTCCTGTCTTCAGCCTAGGATTACAGGTGCATGTCACCATTTCCAGTCTCAACTGCCATCTCAGCATACCCCGGGGGCGAGGTTGGCACGACAGGCTGAGGATTGAACCCAGGCTACTGTGCTCTGCTCAAGCAGGTGCTTTAATCTGCTGAGCTATCTGGCTGGCCTTTACACATTTGAATAGATTATGTGAACACATAGCCTATACCTTCTAAGCTTTGAACTATTGATGCTAGACAAAAACAGAAAGAGCCTTTGTAGAAGCCAGAGCCATCCTGGAATAAGCAGGACCAGTGCCAAAAAGAAGAACAGCATAGCTCCCCAACCCCATGTGATATTCAGTGTGGGGCTAAATGCATGCAAAATCCAATTAAAATGGGAGAACTAGTTGGGATACAGGATGGTTTGAACTCCTAAGAGACTCATATAGAAAGAGAAGTGGATCTCAATGCATATCAGGCCACCTAAAGAAGGAAGATGCCTAAAGGATTGTGCAGGTAAGTGAAGGGGGCAAAAGCTGAATGTCCTAGGACCTACAAAAGCATTGTCACATGAGGAGTTACTTCTAAATGGCTTAAATGGCTTTTATGGCTTTCATCACTTATAGCATATATGCCGAGATATGTTTTGTTTCAAAATGACTTTTAATCCCTAAGGATCTGTATAGAATAGTGCCTATAGTGAACAATACTTCAATGTATAGTGAAAATTTGTGAAAAAGTATATCCTGTCAATAGTCCATACCACAAAGTAACAATTTAAAAGATAAGAGGATACATGTGAAGGTAATGTGTGTGTGTGTGTGTGTGTGTGTGTGTATTCAAGCTCAAGCTGTATACCTACACAAGTTATTCAAAACTCATAATTCATCATGACAAAAGCAGTATATGTGCACTGTAGAAAATTAGAGAACACATGTAAAAATAAGGAAATACCTAGGTCTAGTGGCATACTGCTGTATAATCCTAGCACACAGGACATTAGGACAGGAGGATTGTCAATTTCAGTTGAGAGAAAACTGCATAGTGAGCTCAAGATCAACCAGAATTACATAGCAAAAGCTTATCTCAGAAAAAGAAACTAATTTATTCTGCTTTATAGCTCAGTTGATGGGCATTTAGGTACAAAATAGGCTAAATTTGAGGCTTTCATCGGTAAATGGATGCAACTATAGACTATTTTCTTAAGTGAAATAAATCCGACCCGCATGTGAAAACATGATACTGTCTGCTTAGTGTGAGAACCTGAAAGAGAAAATAAAATATGAAGGATACAACAGACACTGAGAAAAGAGAATGAACCTATGCCAAGGGAAGGAATTTCTGACTTGAGAAAGACAGGAGCATGGGTGGGGAAAAGAGACATATCTATGAATGTAAGTAGGATAGTTCGGACAACTGTACTTGGATTTCTGCTGTTGTATGGAAAGCAGAAGTTAATGCTTAATTTGTTTTGGGTCGTTTTTACAATTATTTGACCTTTTCCTTTTCTCCATTTCTTCTATATTTTTTCTTCCAATTTTGCATGCATGTATCTGGTAATATGAACAAATACTTGGAAGACAACATTATACATTACAATTAATAATGTGAAATTTATATTATTTTATTAAATGAAATTCTGTGTCCCTTATACTTTTGTTTTAATACTATGTTGTGCTCTCTTTTGAAGAAAGGAAACAAAGACATTTCATTTGTACAGCTTGTATCACTAATTAGTCTTCTAATTTGTATCCTTCTAGAAGAGTATCTATAAACCTCTTTATAGCTTCTTTTTTGTTAAAATTTACAGTGAAAAATTCTTTGATATTTTGTTGTTTCCTCTTAACAATCTCAATCGTATCATGTCAGTAAGATACACTCTAATGGTCACACTAGACCCATATTTGGGTTGAAGGAAGACACCCAGATGAAGAGCATTGTTGAGAACATAGGATTCAGGTATCAAAAGTGAAAATAATTTTGAAAACTTTTAAAATATTTTCATAATCACCACCAGAAATTAGCATATTATGGTGATACTACATCTTATCTCATCTTTGAAAGACTATTTATGATCATGGTGGGAGCTCTCATTTTCTTCACCCTAAAGGAGTGTGTGGGTAGATACCAAGGCAGTCCTAATTGCAAGTACCGTGTCCTGTTATCCCACAACTGATGTTCTAAATACAAGAGCTATGCAATGCTAGGTAGGGTTCTCTCCTGGTGAGATTCTTCAGGAATCAAAGAGGTAGAAATTAATAAATAAGCTTCAGTTAATAGATATAATTTCCATTTTTTAACAAATTCTAACAATAAATGTCAGCTTAAACATTTTAATAGGTTGATCATTTATCTTGAGCAACATTAGCTATTTAATTCCACACAAATAGTTTTGGTGCTATTTTACATGGTAGGGTGGCAAAAATGTATTTGCCACGTTTCTCAGAGACCTACATCATGTTACATAAATTGAAGTTTGCTATAGAAGCTATAGAGTCTATTAAAAGTTGACTCATTTGGGAAATAAGAGTGTGGTACAGGGGGCCTGGCAGGATGGCTCAGTGGTCTGGAGTGCCTGCTTAGGAAAACTTGGGCAACTGCAGGGACTGCGGTTCGATCCCTGGCACCACATGCTGTGCCAGCCCTGCCCTGAGGGCAGGCTGAGCCGGTCATAAAAATAAATAAACAAACAAAAAGTTCTGAAACAAGAAAAAAATACAAATAAAAAAGGATTGTGGTACAATTTTGTTAAAGGTGCTATTAAATCCAGGTATTGCAGCACCCACCTGTAGTTGGACCACCCAAGGTGTTTGAGGCAGGAAAATTGCCAAGTATGACGCCATCTTGGGCAACTTAGGGACTTACCCAGAACCTGTCTAAAAATTGCAAAAGGGCTTGGAATATAGCACACTGTGAAGCCCTGGAGTTCAATAATTTTATGGTAAAAAAGGAGAATGTTATTAATGTATCATTTAGGATGTAGACCAAATTCAAATCCTTCTACAGTACTTCCTCCTGTTTTTAAAACTTAGTCCAGGGTCTTTAGCATCTCACTACGTAGATCAGGCTCATAGTGCTTCTCCAGTTTTCAGTGTTCCAGCGCTGAGAATATGGGCACACAGCACCAGGCACAATCTCAATCGCTGTTTCAGCACGCCCCTGGGTTGAGGCCCGCAGAACACTCCAGAGGTTGGATTCCAGCCGCTGCGCTCTGCCTATGCAGGTACTTTAGTACTGCCTATGCAGGTGCTTTAGTACACTGAGCTATGTGGCGGGCCCTTAGCACTCTCGCTTTATAGCTGTGTAAATGTAGGAGAGTGTGTAATTTCTTTGAACTTCAGAAACTAACAGAAAAATACACATCTCTGAACTTTATTGTGAGGGCTAACTTCTAGAAAGAATCTTTTGGGTTTTCTCCTGGTAAACATGTACATATATCACCCAATAGTTCAAAAGTAATTAAAATGTATCAGGCATTCTTCTAAACACTCAACATGCACTGACTCATTTAATATCCACAAGAAGATGTGCACCAGTTGGGTATTATTATCACTGTATTCACTTTGCAGATGAGTAAACTAAAACCAAATGAAGTTATGTAGCTTACCCAAGGTGTCACACCTGGTGTGTAGTAGAAACAAGAACTGAACCCCAGAGGTCTAGCTTTACAGTCAGTGCTTTCAAACAACCTGCCATAATCTATACCTAGATTTTTCCCTTCTTTCACTTTATTTCCTTTCTATAATTTTCTTTCTGTGAAACTGTAGCCACATTTTACTTAGCAGTCATTTAGAAGATGCTGGTATCTGTGTGCAGTGATGAGATCCTTGCCCTCATAGCAATGACATCATTATTGATGTCAACTGCTTTTCATCTAGTGAATAATAAGTTTTCCTTTGCTTAGGTACATTGGACATTTTTATGTGAGGACATCGTTAGGGGTGTACAGCCCAGGTCCACTTCATGGTGCTCAATATTTGCAGTCATAAAGTCTTAAGTTTAGAAGGGACTCAGCCTGGGTTTAAGATGTCACCATCTTGAATTTTTTTTCCATACCAGGGATTGAACTCCATCCACAATTCTTAGTACAGAATTTTCCATGAAATTGTAAGTGAAGTCTCACAGATAGTGGAGCATGAATGAGCAAAGGAGACAAGTGCTGTATGTGTCAGCCTGTTCCTTGGTGTCTTCCTCATATATTAGCATTTGAGAGGTTCCCATGTATACAAAACTCTAGTGAAGCCATGGTGTGGGAAAAGTCAGTGAGGCTTAAGATAAGTAAATGTGCATTACATTTGGAAAACCTCAGAGGAGTCACTTTCTATTCCACAAGAAACTTTATCTGAATATGTAGCAAGAAGGGACGCCTGTAAGCCCAGCACTTGGGAGGCTGAGGCAGGATTACTGATGTGAGTTCGAGACCAGCCTTGGCTACAAAAGTGAGCTTAAGGCCAGCCTGAACTGTGTAGCAAGACCCTGTCTCAAAAAGACAAAAAAAAAAAGAAGAGAAAGAAATGATATTGTAAGAAACATTCAGAATAAAGGAACACTACCACATCCTTTCTTGCTCATGTTACATCATGGTATCAGTGAAACCTTTCATAGAGCAAATATTACAAGCAAAGTCAAAAGACAAGAAAGGTCCAAATTTCTCTTCTTTTCAGTATTTCCTTATCAGTAATCTGAAGGGACATTGTTACTAAAAAGGAACTTAGCTTTTCCAAATGGGAAGGGGCCAAAAAAGTGAAAGTAATGTGAAGGAAAGGGAAGGGAAGGAGAAGTAAAAGGAATTAAGATGTGTTGTGTGCGTGTACCAATTCTTTATGATGAATGACCAGTTCCCATTATGGTCTTCAGAAATATATTAATAAAAATAAAAATTTAGAAGGTGAAACAAATACATTTGGGCAAAATATGAATATATAAGTTGGCCATGAGAGGTAAACTGTGTAATTTCAGTGATTCTATAAATGAGAAAAGTGTTCCTATACTTGCCTTTAAAGGTGGTATTGCACGATATAAAGATAAATTGTAAAATGAATGTAAGTGGTAAAAATTCTAATTTTGTTTTACCCAGGGTGAGACTAAATCACAACGTAAGAACACTGTTGAAAAAGAAACCACAGAAGAAAGAGAAAGCTTCATATTTTAGCACCTTTAATATCATGATGTCTGCTTTTCAAATAAAGACTCATGTTTTCAGTCTTTATCAGGAACAACAAAATACAAGTGGTACTTCTTGTGGGTGTAAAAAACAACAAACGTAAATGTTGCATTACTTCTTATCTAACAAATCGGGAAAAATAATGATTAGGTTGCAGAGAAGAGGATATGAGCAAAGGAATGGAAGACAAAGCTAAAGAATAGAATTTTGGACAAGCAATGGGGACTGGCGTTTTGTTGTGCAAAACGGCTTTTTACAGTATGCTGTGATGCATACACAAAAGTTGGTACTAAATACTGATGGACCTTTAAATATGGGTGTGCAAGCAAGTATGTGCATACATAAGCAAACAGCCAATGGAATAGCACTTAACTCATAGAATGCTAAATAAAGTAAAATAAAGAACAGATGGTTTGGAGGCTGAAACAATACATGAGAGGAGGCTGTATTTGATAGAATCTTCACAATATTAAAGAACCACTGAAGACCTCAGGAAAAACCCACAGCAGTGCCAGGTGTGGTGACGCACGTCTGTAATCCCAGGACTTGGGAGGCTGAGGCAGGAGGATCAATGTAAATTTGAGACCAGCCTGGGCTGCAAAAGTGAGCTCAAGGCCAGCCTCAACTGCATAGTGAGTCCCTGTCTCAAAAAAGGCAAAAAAGAAAAAAAAAAAAAAACCACAGCAGTGGATCCTTTAATCTTGGAAGATCCATCATTTCACTTTCTGAGCCTTTCCTTTACAGGTGGTTATTACCTGACACGACACATCCTTCCAGTGTTTTCACAGAGAAGTCTCATGTTGGAGGACAAGGCCTAACTACCCATTTATTATTCTCGCACGGACACATGGACGCTTCACTGTACCAGCCCATGGACTAATACTTTCCTTGTAGCTACATCCCTTGTTCAGAGCATGGTCAAACTGCACAAGGCCATGTGCACCAAAGATAAACACTCAGATATCAAGGTAATTTCCCTGGAGACCAAACATCATGAAGTTTGTTTTTCAGCCTTGTCTGGCTGATCTTCTCCTCTTGTTGAATTCATGCTTGGAGGAACAGATGTTATTCATGCTATAAAGGCAAGCCTTTTGTTCTCATTGCTCATCAAGCGCAGCTCATTTCACGCTGGTGCTCACTCCGTGGGTGATAGGTACATTTAATAAACTGCCCATTGATCCAGAATGACAGAAGCACATTGTCCAGAGGTCAGTGGCTTTGGGCCATGCTCTGTGTAAACAGGGTATGGGGCACGCTCATTAGGAGTAAGCATTTTGTTATGGTTGTAGTTTGACTTATAACCTTGGTCTTTTCCAGATTCTCCTGGCTCTGACCATGGAAGACAGTTTCCTTCCAAAGGCAGTTTTATAAAGAATGAACTCTCTCTAATTTATTTAGCTTTTCTTGTGCCAATATTCTAATAGTTAGACAGCAACTCCCAGTAAGTGGTTGATTACATTCAAGCAAATACACAGCTGAGCAATTAAGTACATTCACTTGCACCTTAGCTGATCTGAGCTGGTAGGATTATCTCATAGAAATAATTATGGCTGCTCTATTCTGTCTTTCTGTGGTTTGGGGAAAATTGGCTCTTGAAATTGGCTTTGGGTCAAGTGGGCTGTTGCCTGGCTGCTTCTGACTGAGAACTATTTGATTGTATTGTTTTCTTTAATTAGGTTTACATTAAATGTCATGCCAGTCTTTTGCAAAATAGACACTTTCCAGCAGAGAACAGGGGTCCCTAGGCCCAATATAAACTTGATAATTAGGTGATTTTTGTATACATTATGTGTATTTCAATTGGCAGATAATTTTTTCAAGAATTTCTTTGGGAACACTGTAGTTAGCATAGTAGAAAGAAGAAACAGTTAGGGAGCAGGAAAATGACGCATGCCAGCTTTTGATCTAGTTTGATAGGTAACCTTAAGCAGGTCACTAGAGTCTTTGTGCCTCACTTTTCTTCTCATTTGGCCTATCCAGTAGGATTGATGTGATATACAAATATCATGAGTGATATATGGTCTTCTAAGCATTGGGGAAATGATGTCGACACATGCAAACCTGTTGAGTTTAAGTCTTGCACTATTTGATGCATACAACTTCTTCCACGGGAATACTTTGCTCAGGTAAACAATTTTGTTCTGCAGGAGTGACAGGAGGTGAACCAGGATCAGATATTGGAATAATAAGAAGTATGACTTATATAATATGAAAATAGGCTGTTGGAAAGGACGCTACTATTTGTTGAGTGTCTCAGTGTCAGTCACAAGCACCATTACCTTACTGAAGCCTGAGTATGACTCAACATATTAGCAGTCTCAGGAGCACTCTACTCTGTGCTACTGCAGCAGAAGACAAAAAAAAAACGTAAGTAGCTGGCGAATATTTTTTATTTTAGCGAACAAAATTTGCCATGGAAATGAAAATGAAGAACTGCTTTAATATGGCAGTAATAAATAGTAGAATTATGTGAAATGACTGATAATAGCTAACATTTCAGAAAGCAGTGCAATACACGCAGGAGCAGCAGAGCCAAGGCTGAACAAAAACAAACTGGAAGTAGAGCATGCATGAGATAACAGATAAGGACAAAATGATCTTAAAATAGCTAAGAATGAGGTGTACTAATCATACTTAGAAGTATGGTCACTTTTTCTATTAACTATTTTATGTCTATTAACATATTGATGTTTACAAACTGAATATAAATTATTGTATTAGTTTTGGTCTAAATAAACTGTAAGCTATGCATTAGAAGTTATATCTACCTCTCAGTTACAAATGCCTAGCCCTACTGTGCCTAAATTCTTTTTTTTATTGTTTAAATTTAACATGGGTTATATTACATATTTTCATCATCAGATCAGTGTAGATTAATACATATAGGTATATAAGATTGATCAAACAATTAAACATTAACCCTTCTAAATCAACATTATTATCTTTTTTTTTCTTTTCCCCTTTCTTTTCTTTGAAAGTTGACATATTGCATAATGTCCTCACAATCGTTCTACAGAGTACAGTGTGTGGGCATGACCCACCTCCCTATTGATGTTGCTTATTAAAAAAAAGGAAAAGAATATACTTCTCTTTGGACTAAGAGGAAGCAGGTACATATACAGTCAAATGTTCTGCAATTGCAGTGGGCCACCAGTGAAGCTTGTGATGTTGGAGGCTATTGAATCTAAGCCTCCTAAAGCTCGTCTCACCAGTCTAGCTCTGTGTTTCATGCGTTGTAATTAAGCATTTTTTTTTCCTGCTGGGTGGTCAAGGGCAAGTTGAAGCAAGACCTGTATAACAAAACTTTTTTTTTGTATCTTCCAGAGTCAAATCCCCTCAGGATTAAGTTTGGGACCATAGGCAGTACTCTGTAGAACTGTTGTTAGTGTCAGCCTTCGGGACAAGTCACGGCCATTGCTTGGCCATTTTGCTTTCTGTGAAAGCCTGAGAGAATGTTTTTCTCTGGGTGACTCTCCTTAGACGCACCGCAGTTCATTCATCCCTTTCCTCTGAGGTCCCACCTAAATTCTTTATATGTGATTAACTTATGCTAATTATTCAAAGTGAAATTTTACTGCTTATGAGAACTGGGCTGTATCACCAAGAATGGCTTTGCAGCTCCAAAGACGAGATAATTCCCTCATCCCATGAGACAGGTTTCTTGCGGGCCTCCAGTCAGGATGCACATGCTCCCATTAGCAATTCAGGCTTCCTTTTTCTTAGCACACTGTAGTAAATCTAAATCTTGGAGGTGGAAGGATAGCTCACTGGTAACACACTTGCCTAGCAAGTGAAAAATTCTTGACCTCCAACACTGAAAATATAAATAGACTTAAGTTATCTTGTATATAATGTTATATTCATATGCAGACATTACCTTTTTCTCTTTTGTGTTTTGGTACCAGGAATTGAACTCAGGACACTGCATTTTCCAGGCAGGTGCTTAGGCTGCTGAGCCACCTCCTCACCCCTAACTTTTTCTTGATACTTAATTACCTAAAATATTAATCACCTGGTGCAGTTTTGGTGCTCAAAATAGATGACCATGGGATGACTGTTATCATCATTATTAGTACAATCCTTCCTCTTTCAGTGTGCAAGTGGATAATGATGAAGGGAGTCCATTCTTTGTTGATTTCTATAACATGTAACTACTTTTGGTTTTCTATCATTTATCCATTAAAAAAAAAAACAAAAGGAAAGACAGGCAAAATAACTCAGTGGACTAAGCACATGCTTGAGCAAGCACAGGACTGGATTTAAGTCCCTGGCACCAGATGCCACACTTACCCTGTTCCCTGGGTGCACTGAGCCAGCCACTGAGACTGGGCGTGTTGGCACATGCCTGTAATGTTAGGGCTGGGGAGGCTGAAAATGGGACAATCAGTATGAGTCAGACTTGCATAGTGAGACTCTGTGACAAATATGTTTTAAAAATCTAGAAAATCAAATGGCATGAGGCTTTATTTGGCTTATACCATTTCTGGTAATTCTACTTTAATAGAGTTGAGGTTTTGCATTTCAATGCTTAGGTTTTAGAGCACGAAAGCACTTTGAGCTTAGTTATGAGAATCCTCTTGAAAGCTGCACTGAGAACAAAAATTACTCTTGTCATTGTTTCTTTTTCTTTTTCTTTGTTCTTTTTTGTCTTTTTAAGACTGAGTCTCACTATGCAGCTCCTGCTGGCCTGGAGCTCACTTTTGTAGCCCAGGCTGGTCTCGAACTCACACAGGTCCTCCTGCCTCAGCCTCCCAAGTGCTGGGATTACAGGCATGCTCCACCATGCCTGGCTTTTTGTGAAAGATATACAGTGATTACTTATAAGGTAAAACGTATTAGGTGAAAGAACTGAGACATCCAATTTTAGATCTGAGTCCTGCCACTGCAAATCTTGTTGCTAAGTAAGAGCAAAAATGATACAAATACATGGTGATCATTTATGATAGGGACATATGATGGGAATTCCTAAGCAGGATACAAAGAGAGAGACAATCATTTTCACAGGGGAAACAGCTCACTGAGAATCAGAAAAAAATAGCAATCCAAAAGGCTGGAGTATGAGTATCCTCTTCCATACCAACGTCCTTATTGCACATAAGCATAAGTGGCTATAGGTTTAAATATAAAAAAGACACAATAAAAATAATAAAATGCAAAACTATGAAGAGAGCTTATTAGGCAATCTCAATAGGTGTCCAGAGAGTGGGAAACTCTGTGTCTTCAAAGGTACCATGCACATAGCAGCAATCAACAGTAGGCCTGAAAAATTCATGAATAGGATCAAAGAGGTGTGTTGTATTAGCATCCTCTACCTACAGCCTATTATACCTTGTCATTCTCTCTCTGCTCTTTCATATTGAAATTTTTCTATTCCACCAATCAGATGTTTTAATGACATTTGCTCATAAGTATCAGTGGTCAGCTTTACCAAAGCAAATCTTTTTAACTGCTTCTGACACATTGCATCACCTCAAGGAGGAGAAAACTGTACCGTCTTTCCTGCAGCTGGAGAAAGGTAGACAGTATTTTGCATTAGGAATGTATCCTCTAACTGGCTTTTCTGAATCAGAAGTCTCAAAAGATAGTCCAACTGTAGGGAGCACTGCTGTGTCTTTAAGATTTTCATTAGCTGAGTAAAAATCTGTAATGGTAATTCCAGTTATTTTCATTAGAAATTGGTTGCCCTGATATTGATATTTAAATTAGATTCTCCATTTCTCAAAAAGTTCAGAAACACGTGACATTTGTTCCTTAGAACTGATGGACATCATGGTCAGCACACACAGAGATGTAAAATTTAAAAAAAAGTCATTGTTGCAGCTTGGTTTCCTCAGGAAGCAGACAGCTTTACATTTAGAATTATTATTAAGAAGTGTTACTTAGCACAATTTTTGTGTAATAGAGGGAAAGCAAAGCAGAATTAGATAGCTGGGAAGTTTGAGCTGTCACATTGGCCTCCTAATGGTATCAGCTGAGCTCACACTGTGGACTTCCCTTTTGAGTGGTCCTGAGTTAGCCTGGGCTTTCTATTTGTAAGTACTCAGCCTCACAGTATGGGCCATGATGCATTGGTGTGCTGGAGCTGGTTCATAACTTCTGCCAGGAACTGATTCTGTGCACTAATGCCCACTGTACATCCAAAGAAGTCAGTTATGTTAGTGGTTTGAAACTAGGAATGCAGCAAGTGTTCACATCATGGAAATCTAAATTAATTAACCAAGGTTGTAAATCTGGGTTTGTTTGTTGAATTGGCGAGCTACCTCTTAAATATTTACTGGGACAAGAACTACATTTGTGAATGAGTGGTCTATCTGAAAGTGAGGCAGTTCTGAAGGGGCTTAGAGTACAAGGCTGTTTTCTGACATTTCCAGCAGCTGAGGCTGAACAGAATTTACCACACCTACGATTCTGCTAGCTTTACATTTGAACAATGTTTGGAGAATCTTTGAGCCATTTAAATTAGCAAATGATTTCACAAACAGTAACGTAAAAGGAATAAAACTAATGATTAAGTACGGTGAGCACATATTGAGCTCATGGAGAAGCTGGAGAAGGAAATAAAATCCACTACTTTTTCTTTTTTCTTGTTTCAGAACTTTTGTTTGTGTATTTATTTATTTTTATGGCTGGCTCAGCCTGCCCTGAGGGCAGGGCTGGCGCAGCATGTGGTACCGGGGATGGAACTGCGGTCCCTGCAGCCACCTAAGCTTTCCTAATGAGGCACTTTAGACCACTGAGCCATCCTGCTGGGCCCCAAAATCCACTACTTCTGAGGACATTGTCAGAGTTCTGGATACTCCTACATCATACCGTTAGTGTTTTCAGTGCTGTACCCCTGGAAAACTATTTTTCTAGAAAATCACTAATTTTAAAAAAAAAATTATTACATAGTATAGGCTCAGGTTTTTGATTTGTTATTGTTCCAATGAGACTTTTTGGCAAATTTGGAATGGGGATGAATTTATACAATACTCTGTTACTATTGAACTAAAAAAGGAAGAATTTTTTTCAATATTTGAAAGATAATCAGGTTAAACCATGATATAAGTTTGAGAAGAATGAGCTAATGTTTAAGAGAATGGAGAACTTCAACACTATAGGTGGGCCTGGTTTTTGTACCCTTGGCGAACAGGTTGTATTTCCTGGTGAGCAAAGAGCTGTGCATCTCACTAGAAGATGAATATGGGGTTTAAGTTGTGAATGGTGGAAAACTGTCTTTCTAATGCGCTTCTTTCTTTGTAGTTTTAGCCGTACATTATTGGCAGGGTAGATAAGTACGAGAATACCAAGTCTGAGCAGGGTGTAGTTAGCCCACAGCACAAAGTGTTATAGCATGCATTCTGAGGTGAAAGTTTCCGGAAAGTGGGTAGAGAAGCCTCTGATGCATCAACTGTGAGCATAAACACATGTTGAAAGTTGTTGCTTGGTCACTGAATTATAGTTACTTATAACGTGGCATAATAAATCTAACCCACTCTCTGCTGCTAAATGAATGTTAAGCATGAAGTTAGCCCCTTGGCTTTAATCAGTTAGTATCGAAAGTACTTCAAGATGTTATCCGCAGGATCTTGACTCTTACATATTGGAAATGTCGTAAGTTGTTTACAATTTGGAAAACCCTTTACCTGTCAGTAGTCCACTTCTTGGTAACACCTCAACTTCAGGTTAACAAAGAGACTTCTTAATAATATTTTATAGTTTTAAATTTACATTCATGATGTACATTAAAATAGAGATTTTTTTGTCTGCTTGTTTGTTGGGGAGGTTACTGATGATCGAACCCAGGGTCTTACACTGACCTACACCCCCAGCCCTTTTAATTTTTTTGAATTAATACAAGCGTCTCACTAAGTTGACCAGGATGGACTCAGACAGGCTGATCTCCCTGACCCCAATTTCCAGAATGCTCAGATTACAGATGTATACCTCCACACCTCGCACAGAACAGAAGTTTCTTAATGTCAAGTAACAGTAAATTGACATTTTTAAAATTTAAATAATTATTTGGTGCTAAGTTCTGGTTCTATGCACTTTACATATCAGTCCCTTTTCTTTTACAGCATACCTAGATAGTAGATAATATCATTCCCTCTGTTATATATAGATAAGCTAGGTAATTTGATGTAAATCATACAGTTAATAAGTGACAGGGCAGTCAGTATTTTGGTCCAGTAGTCTTTCTTCAGAGGTTATGAACATAAATGCCTTATTATATTGTCTCAGTATAATTTTACTTCATAAACTGCATCGCTTTACTTTTTGTCTGTTATAAGAACCCATTAAAGTACCCCTGCTCGAAATTATAAAGTAGCATAATGGAAGAAATACAAATGAAACGGATTCTAATTGTCTCATACACAGTTAGGCCACTATGAGTAGTTCTCCAAAAATCTGGAATATAGCATATAACTCAGGGTACTTTGCTCTGTGAAAAATTTGATTTACTAATGGGACAGTGAACAGAATGTTATTGGCTTTTAAGTTGCTGTCCCTGAAGCAAGAGTTGGAAGTGGGGCTCGAGAGATGGCTCAACAGAATAAGCACTTGCCTTGCAAGTTCAAGGGACTGAGTTCAACCCCAGTGTAGCAAAAAAAAAAAAAAAAAAAAGGCAGGAGGTGCAGGAAGATAGTTCCATGGCAGAAATATCTGCCTGGCAAGTGTAAGGTCATGAGTTCAAACCCCAGTTCCAAAAAAAAAGGGGTTGGAAGAGAAAGGGGAAAGGTGGAACGTGGATGGCAATGTTTGTCTGTCCATAATGTTAAAAAAACTAAATTTAAATTATGGTTCTGTTTATCTGTAGTGTAACTAGTTTGTCTGAACGTATGTCAAGTGACAGTCGATGCTGTGCTTCTCCAAGGGCTATGTTGAATACAAGGGCACTGGGTACAAAGGAAGCCTTCACTAAAGACCAATAATAATCTTTGCTAAGAATAATAAAACTGTCATATGTAGGGTCATACAATTAATTACATGAAAACAAGGTAGCAGGAAGAAAAGTTTAGAGGAAATATAAGTGAAGAGACAGTAAGTGTATTTAAGCTTAGTGTAAGAATGACCACAAAAGTATGGGAAGGAAGAGATATAAGCAGTTGCCCTGAAGTAATATATAGTCAGTTCTGACTTAGACACACTTGAGTACAAAACGTTCAACTTCCAAGAACAGGTTGTACATATTTTAACACTTATGGCAATCACATTTTCCATGTGGTTATAGACAGAAAAGTGAAACAACTTCCTAACAACTTCCTATTTTGTGTAGGTAAGTAACTCACTTTGAGGATGATCCTTAGAAATAACCTTCTCCTTCATTGTACTTCGGGTCACTTTCTCTTGCTGTTGTATCAGTTTGTGTGTTTCCTGAGATAATAAATTATGTTAATAATTTAATTATACGTATAATAAAGCAAATGATACACTTCAAGTCTGATAGATTAGGGAGGTAGAGATAGATGATAGAGAGATGAGAGAGAGAGATACTAATTTTATGCCCTGTAACAATTTAGAGCCATCAACCAAGGCTTTAACATTTGCCTATGCTGAATTGAATGAGCAAAGATATAAGTTTAACTTATTAAAAATTCTTGAATAGATTTAATTAGCTCTGTAGAAAAATTTTCTGTCCCTTAAGAATGAAAATTCTCAAAGCTACTGTTGTGACAAGTTAGATCATTTGGAAAATGAGGGATTGAATGGGTAAAGAGCTGTATTTCAGAGACACGCCTAGATTTGACAGCTCACCTGTATCATACTGTCATTCAAAATGTTAACCGAGAAAAGCAATTAACATTTCACCTATGTAGGCTAACATGTTTATTCATTAGTAAGGTTAAAAACCCATTTTGTATTTTATGGAAGACTTATGCAAATAATGGAAAGCAATTAAGATGTTTCTGGCCCAGGTGTCGCTATCAATTACCAGATAGATTCCCATAGATTGAAGATGAGTTTCGAGCTTACTCAGAGGGAAGTTGAAAAAATATTTTGCAGGTACATATAGTAGAATACTGCTACCTTCACAGTTTAAAAAATAAAAGAAATGTAAACTCAAATTTGTCTGAGAGGTCTGAATAAAACTAACTTTGGCTTTGAGATAAGGCAAAGCATGTCAGGAGCATCAGGGAGTGAGAAGGTTAGTGAAATAGACAGGTAAGCCATGAGGCTGACAGCGTTAATGCCCCAACTGAATTTGTATGAGATCTGGGTGACAAGAACATTGAGGAACAATGGAATGCAACCACTAGAGTGCAAGCACAGGAAAGGAAAATGTGTAAAGGGAAGCTTCAAGTACTCATGACAAGAGAAAGTGATTTCAAGAAATCTTTTTTTTTTTTTTCATTTTCCTTTAAGGCTTTGCTTTTTAAATTAATACAATGTATATTGTTCTATTCATAGTAGTTGTTCAGAGGACAAGATGCAGACATGATAACTTTTCTAAACACTATTGGTATAAATACTTCTCATTGAACTAAGAGAAAGTAGTTGTATGTATAGTCCAACAGTCCATAATAGTAGTGAGCTATCAGCAGAACTGACAATATCGAAAGCTGTTGACTTGAGCCTTTCACAGCTCAGCATACTAATCTGGCTTTACTTTTTTTGTTGTTTGTTTCAGAACTTTTGTTTGTTTGTTTATTTTTATGGCCAGCTCAGCTTGCCCTGAGGGCAGGCTGGTGCAGCATGTGGTGCCGGGATCGAACTGCAGTCTCTAAAGCCACCCAAGCTTTCCTAAGCATGCACTTTAGACCACTGGGCCATCCTGCTGGGCCCCTCCAACAGGTTTTTGACACTGACAATAACAATGCGTAAGACTAAAACCATGCTTGGAATGCCTGTCATTCTGGTCTTTTAGATGTGTGCTGCTTCTAATGTCACTTCAATTATTGCTATACTCTCAGGTAAATGCTTGATTTTTTAAGGTAATAAAAGAGAATAAGAACTCTTGGATCAATGTAGGTAAGTCCTTATTGCTGTTGGAGACTGTTATCTGACAGCTAGGTGTAGCATTCAAGGAGAATGTGAGGAGCACTTGGAGAAGGAGGTCATACCACCAGGCAGGGTCCACGTCTTTTCTGAGATTAAAAACGAGCAAAACAATTTAACAACATTTTCCTTGACCTTATCTCAAAGCTGAATGTTCAAAAATATTGCACAGAAATCACATTAATAGTGTCAACCGCCATTTTCCAGGAAAGTTATTTATTTACAGAAATGTTTTCTCTCATTTTTTTTTCAGTAGATGATGTTCCTAGGTATTTCTATTTTTGTATGAATGTGTTTGGATAATCATTTAGTTTGCCACTGGGAAATGGCTAGAAAATAATCCTATGAGTTCTCAGATTTGACATTTTGCTTCTGGAAACACGAATGGGTATGCCTAGCTCATGCTTTGCACCTTATAAGCACAATTTGTGTTTTAGATCTCTGGTTCTCAACCCAGGTTTTATATTAGAATCACCTGGGGAACTTTTCACTGATAGCTTGGCTCCTTCCTGGGGGAAAAAAAAATCAATTTATAAATAAAGGCAGTGCAGGGCTTTGGCACTTTTGCAAATCTCTGCAAATTATTTTAGGGTTCAGCCTGGGTCAGAACTACTGCTTTAGGTATGGTGAGAGCAAAGTCAAATGATAGCATAATCTAGAGTTTGTAAAGAAGAAAGTGATTCAAAATGTAGACATAAACTTCCTGTTATGCAAGTATAAGTGATAGCCATTGAAAAGTTCAATGAAAATATTCAGGAGAAGTACTAGGGGAACAAAGATTTAACTATTTTTATAGGTCTTCCACTTTACTATATAGGTTTTTAAATAATCAAATTTATCATATGATCAGTCAAGTAAGAAATGAAACTATGACATTCACTTCCTAATTATATTTCATTAAAGCCAGGGATGAAGAAATGGGTGATTGTTTCCTACCTAATTTTAAAGTGCATTACCTATCTATGTGAAATGTGATTTTACTGGCCTGGTCATTAATTAGCATAAGTTGTTATCAGACAGATAAGGATTAGGGTCATACTATACAAATCAGAGTTCAAAAGTCTATTTCTGTATAGGTTCACATAGTAAATACTTGAAGATTTTTGAGTCATAAAGTCTCTTGCATGGCAACCTTTAATAGTATGTTTAAAAATGGCTATCTATGCTCCAATAATGCTTTATTTACAAAATGAGTAACGATACATATTTGGCCTATAGACCATACTTTATTATTTTCTGGTACAAATAGTTAACGATTTTTATCAGTTTGCTGAATTCAAATACCAGTAATTCTTTTGCTATCAAAAATGTAACTATGAGCTGGGCGTGGTGGTGCACGCCTGTAATCCCAGCACTCGGGAGGCTGAGGCAGGAGGATTGATGTGAGTTCGAGCCCAGCCTGGGCTACAAAAGTGAGCTCAAGGCCAGCCTCAACTGCATAGCAAGACCCTGTCTCAAAAAGACAAAAAAATTTAACTATGAAAATATAAAATATGAGACTTAAATATCACAAAAGAGCATGAAAGAAAAATGAAATTCAATGAAAATTCCAAGAAAGTTTCTGGGAAACTTTTCCCACTAACCACTTTAATTGCTGCTTTATTTAGCTTCTATTATCTTTCCAATTTAAAGTAGAAATCTAATTTTTCAGTTACCTTAAAACATTTTAAAAGCTAGAAGTTCATTTGCTATACAGATCCAGGCAGGTGTGGTTTTTGTACTTTGTCCTGCTTCTCCCCTATTTCTGTTTCTTCAGCTACCTGATTACAGTTACCAAAGAAAAGACATTACATTACCGTAGAGCACACAGTCACTTTTAAGTCACCTTCTTTGACTCTCATTTATTTTTCTAGCACTGTAGCAAAACCATCAGAAAAGAACAAATAATATGTCACTGTGGAAGCATGGATTCACATAAAATCTTACTCTCTATTTTTCAAAATAGTATTTTTCCTGGAATCTAATCTTAGAACCCACCTAAAGGAAGCTCAGTCTCCTCTCCACTGTGGATTCATTCCGATGGCAGGGAGGATGGATTACAGAAATCCCAGGCAATGGGGTGGTACTTAAATAGGGATAAAAGGTGTTTGTGTAATTTTGTGAATGAAAGTCTTCACAGGTAGGAATCTGCACCAAGATCATGTATCAGTGAGAAAACAGAAATTATGCTATGAGGGTCAGTGAGATAGCTCAGCAGACTATGTGCTTGTTTAGGCAAGTGCAGGGGCCAAAGCTTGATCCCTGGGGCTGCTGCCTGATGTACTGAGCTGGAGATGGAGTCCTGGTGTGGTGGCGCATGCTTGCAATCCCAGCACTAGGAAGGCAGAAAACAAGAGGAGTACTACGAGTTCGAGCTGTAGGGAGATCATGCACACCCAAAAAATTATGCTAATAGGTCTATCTAAAAGGAATCAGAGAAGATAGTCCCATCCCTGGTTTCTAAGGGCAGCAAACATGAAAGAACGTGTAAATGTTTCCTTCATACTTTCTTCCAGAAAGCATGGATGTAAGCCATATACACCGCGAGAATGAGGATGAGATGCAGTGAGGGAGAGGGAGGAGGGAGGAATGGGGAAACGGGGGAGGAAGGAAATGAGGGAGCAAGGGAAGGAAGGATAGGCAAACAGAGGAAGAGGGAAGGCAGAGAGAGGAGAGGAGAGAGAGGAAGAGAGAGCAAAAGAGAGAGAGAGGGAGAGAGAGAGGCAGGGGCAGGGACAGAGACAGAGACAGAGACAGAGACAGAGACAGAGACAGCTGTACCAAAACTTTGGACTTAGATAATATGTAATACGCAGATTAGGAATCTGATTCCAAGATCCGGGGAGCTCCTCAGCTCACCCCCAGGACCACATGCCACATGTGGCACTGGCCCTGCCCACAGGCACACTGAGCCTGTAAACAAGTCCGGGAGAGTTGGCACGATCCAGTAACCCCAGCACTGGGGAGGCTGTGTAGTCTGAGCAGCATAGTGAGGCCCTGCACAAAATACAAAATACAAAATACAAAAAATCTGATTCCAACACAGCCACAGTCATATTTTCACAGATTTAGTGCGGTTAAAGGCCCATGCTTCAATTTCGAGGATGTGAGTTACACATCATCCCACAACAGTAGACAACAGACCACTGTGTGCAGATAAAATGCCCAGTGCATTTAATATATGAAAGCCAAATAAGCATTCCTCATTAATTCCAGAATTTAGGTATCCCTGCAAGCAGAGAACTGAAGAGGCAAAAATTTGAGTTGGCTAAAAAATATGAAAACATCTCAGTTATTGTGAATATCTAATAGTAAAGTTTTACCACTTGTAATAAAAATTCATGGTCAAATAACTTCAATTTGAAATTATTTGAGAATATCACAGACTGAGCATTTACATCTGCAACTATAAAATTTGAGCCTGCTGCCCAGACCTAGGGAGAATGGAAAGACGAGCAGCAGAAAGATCAGCGATCGAAATGAAAGCTGACTCATACATCAGGGTTTTATATGCGTAGCTCGGCATGGGCTAGGCAGAAAATAGCCGTTCTGTCTTTGCTGCCTTCATCCTTTCCAGAAGGATTTCTTCATACACCTTATGTAATAGAGAAGCTTTTGGTACAGTCTTCATTACTCAATATATGTGGCAAGAATATAAGACATACAAAGGTCTGGACAGCTGAAAGGAAGTATAACAGTAAAGAATATGCATGGGATAATGACAAATCCTGATAAGGCTGGCTAGCCTGCTGTCCATGGTACAGACCTGGGCTCAGAAAGTACTCTTGAACATCCTAGTCCCAAATCAAGATTCATAAGTGTTTCAGTGAGAATAAATGGCATACCATATTCCTAAATCAATCACATTCCTTGGAAAACCCTCAAGGCCCACACTATGGCAAGACTGCTAACAAATGGCTCAAAGCTAACACACAGCCTGTGCGGTTAGCCCAGATGATGGCAGTCCATCAGAGAGCCTCATAGAGTGCTTTACCAGTCTAAACTAGAGAGACTGCAGTTTCAGTTTTAAAACCCTATCAGGAATTTCCTCTTCTAAGCCTTATGCCCCAGAGCATAAACTCTGTGCTGAATCAAGTTCACGCTGGGCAGGAAATTGTTCACACAGGGCTCACTCATTGGGCCTAGAGTCTTTACTCTTTTTAAACAATAAATTTTGTTGGCCCTATACTGCTATCAATATATTTTATTTTATTTTATTTTTTTTTGTCTTTTTGAGACAGGGTCTCACTGTGCAGTTCAGGCTGGCCTTGAGCTCACTTTTGTAGCCCAGGCTGCTCTGGAACTCACACCAATCCTCCTGCCTCAGCCTCCTGAGTGCTGGGATTATAGGCGTGTGCCACCACGCCCGGCTTTATCGATATATTTTAAATGGACACTTTTTAATAAATAACTTCATCCTAGGAAATGGTATTTATTGTCACAATCCTATTTACAGGATGTATATTTCTATTACCCATTTAAAATAAACAACCAACAACTAAAACTGTTTGTCCATGTGTTACCTGGAATTATTGTACGCTGAGAAACATAAAATAATGACACACACAACACAGAGTATTTTGAGGTAGCAAATGGATGCCCATTTCTTTGTCTCTATTGTTTTATTTGCTTTACATCTTGTTTCCCCATTTTCCAATTCACAGGGCCATAAACTATTAAGGAAAAATTGTGCAGAATAACTGAATAAAATTTATTTTTTGAAAATCAAACCGTGGGCTAGGACTTCCTTTTTAATCTTGAAGAGAAAAACCACAAAATTTTGAAACAAGATAATAGAAGGGTAACAGTGGTTAGTTTATCGTGTATTGTTATCTTTAAATTATTTACTCAGAGTTCAAGACATTGCCAAACAATATTAGCATGAATCTTTCTTTTCAATGAGGTAAAAGAAATTAGTACTATAACTATTTAATTCATATATATATATATATATATATATATATATTGCTTTTCCCTTCCTTCTTTTCTTCTTCCCATACCCCACTTTATTTTTTGAACAGTTTCTTCACATTTTACAATATCTTTTGTACATTTTTAACGTATTTAGTATAGAGTCTACAGGATCTCCCTACACAGATCATACTCATAGTGATCCTCCTGTTTTTAGCTTGCCAAAGTGTTGGGTTTACAGGTGCATGCCACCACACCGAGTCTCAATGGCCTTCTCAGTGTGCCCCATGGGTGGGCTGACAAGGCATGCCAGGGATTGAACCCTGGTCCCTTCATCTACACAAGCAAGTGGTTTAATCTTTGAGCTATGTGACCAGCCATATTATCTGCTGTACATTTTTAACTTATTTACACTTGAAGCTTCTCACATTCTGGAGACAATACAAAGTTTACACATATGCATCTGGTTTATTACACTTATCAGTGTAGTTTTGAGTTTCATCCATTCACCTATAAAAGTCTCCAGTATGTGCTTCTGTATGACTGAGTAGTACTCCATTGTGTATGAATATGACATCTTTGTAACTGTTCCTCAGTTGGTGGGTGGTTTTCAAGATCTTTCTCTTACAAATTATCAGCTGAGACCTTCTTATTATGAGCGTGCATATTTTCATGCTCATCCTTAAGCTACTAGTTCTGAAACTAAAGCCTAAGTACTGTAATCCCTGCCTAAAATGACAACAACTGGGTTAGAGTACATTTCCTAGAGGAAGTAATATTTTAACCAGGCCCTAAAGAATGAGAAATATATATGTATGTATTTATTTATTTATTTTGTCTTTTTGAGACAGGGTCTCGCTATGCAGTTGAGGCTGGTCCTGAGCTCACTTTTGTAGCCCAGGCTGGTCTCGAACTCGCACCAATCCTCCTGCCTCAGCCTCCCAAGTGCTGGGATTACAGGCGTGAGCCACTACATTCGGCTAAGAATGAGAAATATTTAAAAGAAGAATAGATAGATAAGGTTCCCAGATCGGAAAATGTCTGAAATGACATATACAGGTAAGGGAAATACACATAAATATTGGTCAGAAGCCAGTGATGATACTCATGAGTATGACTTAAATTGTAGAAAAATGAGTACATGGTTAAAATGGGTTGGTTTGAAGATAGATCCAGTGGGAACTGAAAGAACATTTTTGATGTCATATTGAAGGTTTCTAGATTTGGTTTCAAAGTTTAAGCAAAACCTGAATACTATGCTTATGGAGAGATTGGCCCTCAGTCCACCTCCTGCTGCAGTGTTTCTTAAAGCATGACCCAAATTCATTAACCAAGCACTTGAATTTTGGCTAAATGTATAGATTATTTTACCTTAATTCTACTACATAAGCATGTTTGACATATGGAAGATAAAGCAGCACTTTATCAAAGAATATTTCGTGTGATGTTTATAGCTCAGTTATATACAATACCAGCAGTTCCCTAAACTAGTATCTGATGCCTGACTTCAATATATTCTACAAACAGGGACATTTTTACATTTTTAAGTAGTTGAGAAAAATCTAAAGAAAACTATTTTGTGGCATGAAAATTACATGGTATTCCAATATTACTATTCATAAAGTTTTACAGGAATATGATGATGCTCATTTATTATTGATGATGGCTACTCTTTTACTACAGCAAATGAGGCAACTAGTTGTACAAGAGACCTATGATTCCCTCAAATAAAATATTTGTGTCAGGCTTTTCACAAATAACATTTGCTGAGACCAGTTCTATGTGCCACAGTATCTAGGTGATTTCAGATTTACCTGATGTACTCTTCCTGATAGTGGGGAGAGGTAAAGTGACTCCTTGGCGGAAAAAGAAAGTAGAAATTCTGGAATCTTCTGGGTTTCTGGGTAACAGAGACACAGTCTGTTAATGGCAAGAGATTTCAAGAAATCAAGAGTTTCCTTGTGCAGTTCAACATGTCCAGATTAGGGAATCTGATATTAGGAAAAACAAGTTATTCTTTTGTCCTTATGGGTGCCTTTATTATTACATTGATACAACAAGGCTAAATTGAGAGACATTAAGATATGCTGTAGTTGGAGGCATTTTTCCTGTAAATTATGAAGCTGATCTGGAAATGGATGCCTTTGGATCAGACAGGTTCAGAATAAGAGAGGTGATACGACAACAAAGTTTTTTAGCATTATATGAATCATGCTCGTCTTTGAATTTTCTACATTAAATTTAGGACTGCAAAATGTTTAGCTGCTGGCCAAAAAGCACCAGGTCAAGAAATAGATGAAAGGAAAATTCCAGAAGGCAATAAGTTCTGCAGTAAGAGCTCTGGTTTTCATTTTCTGATCAAGAAAATGAATATAGTTTAAATAAGGTTGATCTCTCTCTCTCTCTCTCTCTCTCTCTCTCTCTCTCTCTCTCTCTCTCCCTGTCTCTCTCTCCTCTCCGCCTCCGCCCTTCCCCCTTTTTTCTTTTCTCTTTCCTCTAATGAAAGAGGGGAAAGAAAACATAAAAACAGTACGCTAGAGTTCAGTTCAGACACACAGATGCTAAGATGTTGGCTAAGACGCTGTACTGTCTTGTTTTGTTTTGTTTTGTTTTACATAAAAGTCTCAGTTACTTCATTCAATCCAGGCTACAAAGTGGGCAGGGGCTTTGCAGTCTTTAGTGGCATTAGGTGTCAGAAAAAAAAAGCCTCTCCTGAAAGGCTCAGTAAGTCCTAGCTTTGAATGCTTTGGCATAGCTGTGGGCTCCCCAGAGAAAAAAAAGCAGCCAGCAAATCTGTCCGCTAAGAGCAATTAAGATTTCTGAAGCAGAGCTCAGTGCCTCCTCTAAGGTAAAGATACCATAGCACATACAGCACTAAATACTATAAGATCTCTGCCTAGAAACAAGGCAAAAAGCATTCTTTGCATGTAGCAGGGTGGGGATTTTAGGACTGCCTTGGCCTTTTACCATTCAGATCAGAAATTAGAGTTGCTGATGTAAAGGTCAGTAGCTTGCAGAGCTTGTTTCTACCCTGGTGAGGAGAGATTTCCCTGAGTGAAGGAATCTAATTGGTTGCTGGTGAGTCATAGATGCTGAAGTCCAGGAGCAAAAGCATATGATTGGCTGTCACTCTCTTTCAGCATTCCCAGTCAGCAGGTCTGTGGTGAATGGTACAAAAAGAGCAAAAGCTATCGTTTGGATCAATTAATATGATAAGAAGGGATGAGGGAGCTACTTTCTCCCACATACCTAACCTAATAGCTGTTCCTGCTGCTTAATTTCCTCCCTGCTGCATTAGAAGACGTCTTTAAAAAAAGTCATTCTGCAGATAGGAAACTTGTGAATGCTATGTAAATGTCAATTAATTGTACTGTTTTTCTTCTGCTTACATCAGTGAGGTGAGTGTGATAAGCAGGAGGACAAATACAGCAGCAGTCGTGACGGAAGAGCTCTAGAAGGACTCTGGCCAACAGGAAGGCTCAGGGATACAAAACAGAGCTTCTGGGACACAATTCTAATCTTAGCCTGGTTCTGACACTTGCCTGGGAAACCTGCAAGAGACATTTCCATGATAGATTTTCTTTCTTGTTCTCTTTTCTCAATACTGTTAATTTTCTCGCAGCTTGGAAACTGGGGATCTCAGACCACACAGTGGAGTTTCTGGTACCTACACTACATTCCACATGTATAATTGCTAGAGGATACAAAAGATAATTAGGACTTGGATAGGACAAAATTCATTTTGTGTCTGCAGCAACCCTGCAAGTAAATGCTATTATCTTTGTCTATAAGACAAATAGACTAAAAATCGAAATGGTTGGGAAACTTAAGCTTCTGGGGAAAGTGGAGGAGCTCATGCAGATCTGAGCTCCTGCCTATCAATGGTGGCTACACATAGTCATGGGGAGCAGCTTCTGGAGATCTCAGTCATGGACAACTCAATATGGATTGGCTTATCGAATACTTACAGGTTGTATGTGCTGGCACTATAAATGCAGAGATGTGGATTTTATCCTCCAGATGATTCCTATGCAGTACTGGAAAGGGTCATATCATTTTTTAGTACAAATCTGGGGATGTATCTGTGGTGAGAAGGGAACACTGCAGTACAGCAGTTCACCAGCTGTGAAAGTCATGGTTTTTGAACCCCTTAACCCCCTTAACCATCATGGGTCTTAGTATCACCATCTTCACTTAACATGTTTGGCCAAGGTGGAGATCCTGAATATAAATCATTACCAGGGAGTCTTTGAAGCTCCTGATACTGTCTATAAATTTTATGCCCATATGTGCATTTTTGGATAAGGTAAGGTTCAGTTTCTAGAAGTGCCCTTTGACTCAGAGAAATTTAAACTCACGAATAATGTCTCTACATTGAGTTGTCCTATTTCTAACAATTTATATATTTCAATAAGCATCAAGCCAAGTGAGGTAGAAATGAAATATTAAAGTATCAATAACTCTTCCAAGACAATATAACATAAGAAAGTAGTGTCTAATGACAATGAGAGTTTTTAAACTTCTCTCTAGCTGTCTCTTTAGAAGGTGTAAATTATAAAACTGGGTTGCTGAGAGAACATAAAAAACAACAACTATCTAAGGTATGGAAAGGCCATGCGAGTGTGAAGTATTGCTATAGAAAACCCAAAACAAAACATAAAATCCCTGATGGTCACACCTGGGACTTGAGAATTATTTTCTCTTCAGCAAAAGATATTAAAGAATTTTATTTGCTTTGGAAAAGAGTTAACTCTATGGAACCATTAGGTACTAACAAGCCATACAAACCAAAGGAATTGTCCCAGTGAAAGTTGAAGAATATGCTAAGGGAGGTTAAAGGGCATCTGTTTGAGAATACCATCATAACACATAATCTTAACCAGTCCAAATCTCTTTTAGGCAGTCTTCCAGATCTAATAGGTGAGGCTTCCGAATCCTGATCTACAGCTTCAGCAAAACCTGGCCATTCAGGGAACAGAATAAAATCATTTTCATATCAGGGGTATGTGAAGGATCTAGATCCCTTATATAACTTTGGGTCCTTATCTCACCTTATATTAAGGTTCTACACTCTTGATTTGGAATTGTTCTTTAATAATTCATGGAAATTTGTTTGATTTGCAGGGCTCTGCTCTGGTTTCAACTGGTTATCCTACAAGGATTCTATAGTTCTTTCTGGAGTCACCACTTTCCTCCTTGAGATTAGGGTCCATATGATAGCCACACTGAACCACTACTCCATTTATATTCATGACCAGAGCAACATATGCTATCAAACAAACCTAACCTCAGTTCCTTCTTCCTCAATTTGACCCCATGCTTCTCTAACTTCACAACTTAATGCTCTTAGCTGTACCCTAATTAGCCTGTTTAATGCCTTGGCCTTTGGTCATGTTATGGGTAACCCTTCCTTGTCATACCTGATCCTTTGGTTTGCCCCACAGAAGGGCAGAAGTATTGCTCCGACATAAAACTGGGACCATAGCACGATGTCAAAAGGTGTATGAGAAAACAATGTATTATGAAAAATAAAAGAAGTTTCCATGTTAAAGAAAGATAAAAAACAAATTTTAAAAATGTAAAGATTAGAAGATCTACATTTTATTATCTAAAGAGAATACAAAATAGCAACAAAAATAAAAATAAAACACTAGATATAATACAGAACTTCATCGAACAAAACAATAGAAATTCAACAATGGTCGTTGTACTGAATAATGTTGTCTTCATATTAGCTGTACAGATTAGCACCTATAAGCATGAACAGTTTATTAAAGAAAAAAGTTATAAGAGATTAAAAAGGACAAGAAAAAAAGTAAGCATCAACTTCTGCCCTGTATAGACCAGAAGAAATTAGCAGAGTAATTATACAAGCCATCCTGCATACATACATAAATATATGTATTCCCCAGCTTCCCTACTTTGCCCCATCCCAGTATTTCATTCCCTTTGAACACATTATCTCCCTTTTACAGCATATATTGTACTTTCAGGAAAACTGGCACTAAAAATTTGCAATGACTAATAAATCATTAGTGATTTTATAAAAGAAGCCCCGGTTTGGTAAGGGTATGTTGTTTTTAAAAAGTACAATTGAAGAAGCAAGATAAAATCAAATGAAGGAGCCTCATTTATTTTCTCTAAAAGCTTAATGTCATTCTCCCTAAAAGATCCACATGTGATCATAATCATGTATGTATTTACACAAAATTGAATAAATGGCTTGAGACCAATTACAGGGTCACAAATCAAGAGCAATGGACAGAAATCACTGTCAGATGATGCAAGCTGAAGACTTCATGCTGCAAATACCATTATTTCCTGGTAACTACTTATATGTTGGATGGATGGTAATGGCATATGTAACTTTCCAAGTAACTAAATATTTGCAGTTGGGAAGTGAAAGAGAGTGGCTTATGTTGGGAAAGAGCAATACTTGAAACTTGATAGCCTTTATTTAATATTTAGAGTAAAAACTAGAAAGGAGTGCTTCACTATGATTAGTAAAAAGGCATAGATTTTCCCAAAATATTTTTTTTATTTTTAAAGAAAATGCAAAATAGTAATAAAAAATTTGGAAATGATACAGAGTTTCCCTAAACAAAATAATATGACTTCCTTGAGCTGGGGAGATAACTCAGTAGAAAAACTGCTTGCCTGGCAAGCACAAGGGCCTGAGTTCAACCCCTTGTTCTGAAAATGCTACTACTGCTGCTGCTCCTGCTGCTACTGCTGCTACTTCTACTACTACTACTACTACTACTACTACTACTACTAATAATAATAATAATAATAATAATAATAATAATAATAATAAAAGTCTAACAGGATGTATTGTATTACATAGTGCTGTCTTCAACTTAGTTCTTCAGATTACGAGGTATACGCATGCAAAATTGGAGTAAGAAAAAAAATGAACACCTTCTATTTTAGGTAAAAAGAATCAACTCTTTTACCTCTAAGAGTTGTCACATAGCTCTGTGACCTTAATATGAATACTATTTAGTGATTTAGTTCAATCTTTACTTATCTGCCCTGAATATCAGCATAAAATTGAAACCCATTTCAAGAATATTTTTCTCTTCTAGTATGCATTTGCTTCTTTTGTTTTAGTAACTACCCTAACCCTCTGACCCCACTGCTTTGTCTCTGAGGACAATAATTCACCCTGAGAAATGACTGGACAAATGAGTCATGCTTCCTGTGAGCACTTTCTCAGAGAAAATTTAAAACATAATGTGTGACACCAGGAACTAAGTGGTCAGCTCAAAGAACTCAGGCAGCAGATACATGTGGTTGGGGATAGAGATTTGAAAGGGAAATTTGCAAAACACGATTGTTTTACCATCTGTACTTCAGCCTTTCTTTCTTCTACCTTGTGTTAGAAAAATGATTTACAGTGTCTCTGACTGGTTTAGCAATGATGAATAGTTACATAGTCATGAAAGTGTAAACAGCAATTTTTATTTAAATAATAATGGCACAATACAGAAAAGCATAAGGTAGTCATAGAGTTGAAACTTCTATCATAAGCAAAAGTCTAACGATCGAATTTAAATCTTGTAAAATAAACCAATGGCAGACTTGAATTAACAGATATTTACCAAGTATCTGTGAGGCCCAGATGATAGTCTACGTACTAGGGCTATGATTGAATGACACAGAACAAATTCATGCCCTCATGAACCTAAATGAGTGAAGAGTTTAGGGAAGACAACTAAGTATAACGATAGGTTGATTAAATACTGATAAGTGAAGAAAAGAAAGATAGGATGCAAGTGGCAGGTGCTATTTTAGCTGGAGATACAGTACCAAGGAGCATACTCCAGGCACAGAGACAAGATTGGATAAATACAGAATGATATGTTCAGGAAAGTAGTCTGCCTGGTGTGCAGAATATGGTTTGTGTGCCTTAGAGACAGCAAGGAAGCCATGACAGCTGTAGAGACATGGGTAGAGGGCAGCGATGGTGATAGAAGTCAAATAAGGGGCATTTTGTGATTTGGAAATATTGATGTAAGTATCAAAAGAAATAGAAAACATGCTAAACATAATTACATGTAGGAAACAGAATAGTAACATGGCGAAGGAACAAACATTTTCATCATAAGCATTTTACCCTGTAATTGTGTGCTGTTATTTGAGTAAAAATAAAATATTTTGTATAATACATACAAATTATGTACAGATAAGAATGGGGTACAAAAGGTGTCATAGGAGTTTAAGCAACAAATGAGCTGTAAAAGTTGGGCTTGTGGGCATTCTCAGAACATATATAACTTTTACAAGGTGTTGCTATTGCTTGGATAGATGGAGAGGAGATTAAGAATGTAACCATGGAACTCCAGAAGCCGAGGAGCTCATATAGGCTAGTTCCTTCATCTGCAGGGATTTGTGAGCAAGGAGATTTAGGAGGCAATAAAAAAGTGCAAGATCTCACAGTTTGAAACCGGCGCAAGTAGGACAACAATCTTTGCCCTCTCTTTCTTTTTTAAAAAAATCTTCTATGCCATTTGCCAGAAAATCTTTTTTCCCCAAAATTTTCTCCATGTTTCTTGAACTTTTGATTTAATCACCTATTTCCTTCAACCTCTGCGTTGGTCTAGCTCCTGCTTCCATAGAAAATGAGATTTCCTCTGGCCACTGAGGCTATATTCCCTCTAATATTTGTCTCCTCCCATTCTTTTACAGCAGATGCATCTCTCCCACATGACCAGCAGTTCTGACATACTGTGGCCCTTCGAGCAATGACTTTTGTAGCTGCTCTTTCTCCATTTCTACTATGGACCACATTCCTATAGTACCTTGCTTTGATTCTTCCTTGTGAGGTACTGCTTAGATATCTTTTTTCTGCTGTATTTATTCCCCATTGTCAACTTCATCTACAAATCAAGGTGTAGAATCTTTATGCTTATGAACTCCTAAGTGTATACCTCTGATTTTTTGGGCCTATTATTTATTATTTAATGAACATTCAGTGGTTCTAAATCTTTCTAATGCTGTGACCCCACAATACAGTTCCTCATGTTGTGGTGACCCCAAACCAAAAACTAATTTTTGTGGCTACTTCAAAACTGTAATTTTGCTACAGTTATTATTCGGAATGGCTTTAGGAGACTCCTCTGTTTTGGTTGTTCGGCCCCCAGTGGGGTTGCAACCCAGAGGTTGAGAAACACTATGTCAAATAAGTCTTATGAAATTATCCTTAACTTCCCTCAAACTATGTTTCTCTTTTATTTCCTGTTGCAGTTCACTCAGTTACTTCTTACTTATTGCTAGGACGAAATACTCGCCACCTAAAATTAAGGAAGAAAAGATTTATTCAGCTCACTGTTAGTGGATTTTTCAGTCCAAACTGGTCAGCTTCAAGGCAGAGCAGCACATTGCAATGAGCTACTCATTCTTGGCAGCAAGAAACAGCAAAGAGCAAAGGGAGGAGCACTTACTACTGCTTCTAGCAAGCCTCTTCCCCTTACTTCCATGCTAACTTCAAAGCCAGTAGCTCTTCCATGGAAGTAGAATGCTCCATCATTCCTCAGTTCCCTTTTATAAGTTTTAAGTGATGAGGCACTCTAAGGTAAGGCCCACAACATAGGGAGGGGCCTCCATGCCCTAGAGTGTAGAATTGCTGAGCTGATTTAGTTAAGTTTTTAACTTCTCAAGTTGACAAAATGTATCAACAACTACTACAACAGTGAATAGCAATACTATCTACTTAGGCACTAATGCCAGAAACTTGAAAATCATCTCTAATTTCCTCCCCGCCCTTCTGTCCATTCAAGCTTTAAGCCCAGTTCATTCCAAAACATTTTTCATTGCTGCCACTATTAATATTACACTGACTAAAGCTTCTACATCATTTCAACAATCTTCCTAGCAATGCATTAATTATTGCAACTGTCCTACTAACATGTTTTGCAACTGTTCCATAGCCACTTTATTTTTTCTCATTAAAACGAATAAGAGATAAAAAAAGAAATTAAAATGAAGGAAAAATGTTAGCTGCAACTAACAAGTTCCTTGCCCCTATTTTTAACTTCTTCATTATCCACAGAACAACTATGAAAACAGCAGCCACCTTGCGTATGCCAGGTACAATGGGTTTGCTGTGAGAGGTACTCAGCAATCCATCATTTTGGAGAAACTGGGAGCGTCAAGGCCAAGAACACTGACACTGAAGCAGAGGAAAGCTGATAACCCACAATTCAGCATAAAGCATTTGATCTGGGTGTACTCCATAGCTCACCCAGGTGTGGCTGTGAATTTTCTACTTTTTTTTCATCTTACTACAACTGCTTCTAAAAGAGAATGCATTTTCTGTTTGTAGCTTGCACTAACTGCTTCTTATTAGGTGACTATAATGTAAAGCAATAAACAGGTATGTGGACAAATGTAGTCCTAGTATCACCTCTGTAATAAAAAAGAAAATGTAGAAAGTTCTATAGTGATAGAGATGTCAACAAACAACCCATCTTGCCTTCAATGTTACTTTCTAAAATGGAGTCATGTCCGTTTTGTAAAGTCATATAGTCCATGTTTGACATCACTGATCATGGAAGAAATTCAAGTTAAAACAACACTGAGATGCCATCTTACTCTATAAAGATTAAGTATCGTTAAGAAGTCAATGAATATCAAATGCTGGCAGGTCTTCCAGGCTAAAGGAATCCTTACACATTGTTTCGTGGGAATTTTAACTAGTATAACCACAGTGGAAATCAGTGTGGAGTTTCCTCAAAACATTAAAACTAGAAACTCCATTTGACCAAGCTATTCCCTTTCTAGATATTTCCTGACAGTGTGATAGTCATCATATTATAGTGATCATGCATACTCATATATTCAGTACCACAATTTATGAAAACTAAATATTGCAGGTCGCTTATATGCTCATCAACAGATGAATGGATGAAAAATATACAGTGCTTTACACAGTGGGTTTCTACTCTGCCATAAAGAAGAATGCAAAAGGTAAATGGTTACACCTTAAGACCATAATTTTAAATGAAACAAATCAGACGTACAAGCTTAAATATCTCATTGACTATTTGATATGAGAAAGACAAAACATAAGTAAAGAGAAAAATAGAAGATTGTTAATAGGAAGCAGAGAAGGACTCTCTTATGTATGAGACCTAAACAACAAAGTGTGGGGACAAGAAAAGGATAAAAATTGGGTGAAGGGGTCACACACACAGGAACCCTCTACTGATCCTCCTGGACAGGAGTTTTCTTTCCCTCAATGAACATGTTCTGCTCATTAAAAGAATTGGATGGAAAAATTATTGAAGAAAAAAAGAAATAGAGTTTTCACAAATGACTAGGGAATGGGTAGACAGGATTTTTACATTTTATTTTATTTGTTACTTTTCATAAGAAATTACAATGTGACAGTTACAAAATACATCAGTAGTACATTCCCAATAATTGATACAGTGCATATTGTTGTCCTCATTGTAGTTACGCAGAGCACAGGGTGTAGACATGATAAATTTTCTAATGGTTATTGGTACACTAGATTTCTTCACTTTGATCTAAGAGAAGGTAATTGCATACATAGTCAAATGTTCCATAATTGCAGTGGGTTACTGGCGAAACTAGCAATGTTGAAAGCTGTTGATTTGAGCCTGTTACAGCTAAGCATACTAAACTATCTTTTTGTTTTATGTGTCATGTTTAAACTTTTCTGTTGGGTGGTTAAGGGCAAGTTAAAGTAAGACCTGCATAAGAAAACATGTACTTTTTGTATCACCCAAGGTCAGTCAAATCCCCTCAGGATTTACTTTCAAACCATGTGCAGTGCTTTGTAAAACTGTTGTCAATTTCAGCTGTCTGGATGAGTCTCAGCCATTGCTTGAGCAGCTTGCTCTCTGTGAAAGTCTGAGAGAATGTTTTCTCTCTAAGCGACTCTCCTTAGGCACACATGTATCTTCAGTCCCTTTTCTCTGTGGTCCCTTAATCTCCATCAGAAAATTTGGGAAACCACTGAGATATAGGATGTTACAGCACAGGTTCTATTCTGTCCTGAGTCCTCACTGACCTTGAAGGGCTAGAGCCAAAATATTCGCTATCCTTATAGTCAGGATTTTTTTAAGTGTTTTTTTT
>PVJA010012948.1:0-22500 GCA_004027025.1 Myocastor coypus
AGAAGGAGGAGATGGGATGTCGTGTAATGGGTTGGCATTTCAGTTTCACAAGGTAAAAAGAGATGTGGAAATGCATGGGTGTACGGCATGAAAAATGTATGCTATGCCCCTGGCCTCTACACTGCAAATGGCTAACATGGTGTATGGATTTTGCCAAAACAAAATAGAATTGAGGGAATTGAAATGTATCTTTGGAGGGGGAATAAAGTTGCCCTTTGGATTGAGCTGTCCCTTAGGGGACCCTTTTAATCTTGTACCTATAAGATGGCTAGGTGTTCTTTTATCCCTTAGTGGGGTTCAGGGGAATCAAGTTCTTTCTCTGGGCTTGGAGAGGCAGCACAGCTCACAATTCCTGCCTCTGGGAGTAAGTGCACCCTAGTCTCAGAGAGCTCTGTTGGAGGCCAGGAGGGAGCCAGCTGAATCTGGGACTCTAGCACAGTGCTTGATCTAGCAGCTGGGGCACTTGGGTCACAGGCTGGAGGAAAGAGCCAAGGGAAGCATGTGTCCCTCCCAGGAGCGCCCTGCGGATGTCTGAGTGTCGGTCACCAGCAAAGGATGGCTGACCACCACGGAGCCACCAAGACAGGACTCTATCACAGAACACAAGTGCTGGTTTCCTCCTTCGAAGCATTAGATCAGAGGACTCCGCAGGAGACATGGGCGATGCTCAGCAGCCCGTACTGTGCAGGTACTTGTCCCCATCTGTCCCCCTGGAGGACCAAGTGCCCTCAGTGTGTCACTGTGATGAAGAGGCAGGAGGCGGCAAAGGACCAGCGCTGCAGCCTGAAGACAAAAGAAGGTGACAAGCCGGGAAAGCGCACCTCGCGGAGCTTTTCTCCCAGGCTACCAGTGGGTATGACAGCGTACAGGAGCGAATAATTACCTGGAAAGGTTGCAATTACCAGTGTCAGCTCTAATCTTTGTCCTACTCGGGAATCCAAGCTACCCGGGCATCACTCAGGACCTGGCACTCACCCTGTGACAGCGCTCGAATCCTGCTGTATGGGAGGCGGTGCTTCCTCCTCCGGGTGACCAAACCAGCCAAGAATCTACTGCCAGGCAGAGATGTTAACGCCGCTCTCGGCATTTATGAAGAACATGTGAAGTAGCTCCCTCAAAGCTGTGGCAATGGAGCACAAATATGCCAAGTACAAGTTAGAAAATCCACATGAATACAAGGTCCACGTGAATGGAGCGGGGTGGGGTGGCGGGGACGACACCAGTGTGCAGGTGTGCAGGGGCTGTGCGTGCTTACCAGGCAGCAGGGGATTCATGCAAGACAGCGCTGACAGTAGCCTGCCAGGGCGTACGGATGGGGGTGGGAGTGTAAATCAACGCCATAGCAATGGTTTTTCCTTCTTCAGTCAAATGACATTTTATTTTTCAAACATCTGTTCTGTGAGCAAAAGGGGGAGGGATGTACACCAGCATTCAGAGCTTACAAAAGGAATCGCAGGGAGACATTACCTACTTAACTTATCTCAGCTCTGTGAATGGTTACAGGGTTGTGGTTATTTCTGGCCACATCTGAGTGTCTGCGAAAGAGTGTAAGCGTCTAGTCATTAAGTAGAACGGGCATTTGCACATTTAATAATTTGCCTTGAGTCAGAAAGTCTAGACACTCTCTTAGGAATGGGGAATCTGTGGTATATTTCTATGACCTTCAGGACCCTTATAACCGGAAATGCAAACAGGAAGGTTCTGATGCAAATGGACTCCATTGGTCTCCATCAAATACCTGAAGCAAAGTGAAAGCACTGCACTGTGGTATCAAACACATACCAGGCCTCAGGCCTCCCAGGGATAGGTAGCCCATGCCATCCATCAGTCGCGCGGGGGGGGGGGGGGGGGGGGGGGGGGCAGGAGAGGAAAGCTCTCCAATCACAGGACCGGGATGTGGGGAGAGAAGCGAGGAGCCAGGAGAGAGCCACAGCCTTCTAGGTTGCACGTGCAGCCACCTGTCCCTGAACTCACCAGGGAATGAGTTCAATGCTTAGAATGTCACCCTGTGATCCTGCCACCTTCCAACTGCTGCCTCTAATACCATAAAGCTTTGGAGACACTCTTGAGCTAAACCACAAGATCAAGTAAGATAATCCTGGGTGACTAACGCTGACAGTGGCATGGGGAAGGGACGATGAGAGCAGAGGGGCGGTGAGTCAGGGACTGCCTGGAGGGCAGAGTTGGCTTGAGCAGGCCTGGATAGTGAGGGGCCAGTGCTGTGCTGAGTTGCCTAACAGTTTGAAGGTGCTACACCCTACCAAGTAGCTGCTGGACTCCAGGCTGGAACAAAAATATGGTTTTCAGTCAGTAGGTTGTAATTCCTTGGTAAGTTCTAGGGTGGGTTTGGTGTGTTACCACCAGCATCTGTGGAAAGTCAAAAGAAGAGATAGGGAATGGGTGAAGGCCGGGGAATGTAAGTATCCTACAGTATCGTATGCTGTAACAGTAATTGTGTTGGGGCATATCTAAGTGTTTCATGAGTCATGGTACAAATGTGAGTCTCGGTGCAGAAGTTCAAAGTCTACTGTACTAGACTGTACTGTACTACATGAGCCAATGAGAATAAGCATTGACTGGTGAGTAAATATACAGGATACACTTAAGGTCATTCATTTTACACTAACAACCAAAGACCCTGGTGTCTCCAGGAGAACAACTTTCTCAGAATGCTCTGGTATGCTGATCTACCTTAAAACCCTTCAAAAAATGATCCCTCATTCTATGTATTTTTATCTTGGGGAAGCTACTGCCTCAGCACACATGTACATGTGTACACACTCGCACATGCATGCATGCATGCGCATGTGCGCGTGCGTGCACACACACACACACACACACACACTCAAGGCCTCCTTCCTTACCCCCCAGCTGACTTTTCCCTTCTTGGCTTAGCTCCTCTTACTTAGAGTCCGTTCCTCTTCCTCCACATGTGATCCCCTACATGCAAACTCCTCCAGGCTAAGGAACATCAGGGTCTCACTATGCAGCTTGTACTCATAGCAATCCTCCTGTTTTCATCCTCCCTAGTGCTGGGTTTGCAGGCATGTGCCACCACACCCTGAGTACATTGCTCACTCAGTGTACCCCAGGGGAGGGGCTGGCATGGCACGTGATGCCAGGGATAGAACCCTGGCCCCTGAGCTTGCCTAAACAAGCACTGGGTCTGCTGAACTATCTGGTGGGCCCTCTTTTATATTTTTAAAATGTTACTGAAATATAAATCACAAAGAATGGTAGCAAATGAACATGCTGCAGTAGATAGAATTATTAGGTCAAAGCTATTGGACACCTGACTCTAAATAACACTAGAATAAAGGGGTGTGGGAGGACCATAAATGGCTGAGCAGAACCACCCCAGGTTTCCCGGAACCACAGAACCAGAGTAGCAAATGGAAGGCACTGGGACTTGGCAAGGGGCAGACATGAACCATAGATGGCACTGGTGGCAGGAAAAAGAAGACCACATCACACTGCAGCTGTACCCTGGCTGCCTAGGTGGCAGGGTGGGGACTCCACACCTCTGGGAAACAGTGAGCAGGAAGACCAGGAGGACCACCATTCCTGTCCACTGAGCCTGAGCTGTAGGCCATATCCATGGATCTCTGGGCATTAAACTAGCTTGGAGTCTGCATGTCCACAGTGCTCCAGAGAACGAGTGTACGTTGGCCCCCCAAAAGCTCCACCCAGAGCCCACACTGCTGCAGCATGGTGCTGTCATCTGCTCAGGGCCTCGGCTGGAGTCCAGCCCACCTTAGGGACCTGTGGGCAGCTCCTCCATGACAGCTGCTGCTCCAGGGACCCCAGAACCACTGGTACTCCCTCCTAGGGCAGGAGAGGCTCTGCAGCCCACAGCTCCAGGACCACCACTGTTGTCATAAGCAGCTGTGGCACACTGGCACTTGTCCCACAGGGCCCTAGAACAGACTCTTCTACAGCCTGCCACTTTGGCCCTGTACATCTAGCTACAAGGCCTGACACTGAACCTCTGTTCAGCCAGCACCCCCTAGAGTCAGGTCATCACTGGCACAACACTGAGGTGCCCCTTTGTGCCCTGTGTGGCCAACATCATGGTAGCTGCACCTGGAGACACTGCAACTGATGCCCATGTTCCACCATGTCCAGAAGTCCCTTTGTCAACCCCAATGCTCCCACTATAGCCACTCTCCTCTGTAGTCACCACACACTTTGCAAGTCATGTGGACTACAAGGTGGCCCCACCACTTCCTTTAATACCTGCATTCTAGACCACTGTGTGCTCATAGGTGCTCCTGGTGTCGATTAGAGCAGGAGAAATCCCAAGGAGAGCACACTTCAGGGCTCAGTTGGAGCCAGAGACAAGGCACTCACCCATCCACACCCCACAGCCCATCAAAACAAAAAATCCATAGAAAAACTTCATATGCTTGGGAGAGGCAACTAGTGCAAGAGAGGCACAGACATCGACGTGGGAACATAGGAGCACGAAAAGTAAGGCCAGTGACATCTCTAAGGAGCACAGGAACCCCGCAGAAACAGACCCTCACACTCAGAAAATCTATGAAATGCCCGAATCAGAATTCAATAATAATCCTCTGAGTATGGAATCAAATTAATGAAATTCAGTGAAATGCAAAAGAATATAGATGCAAAATTTAACAGAATTGCATAATTTCAGACCAAATTCATGATGCGAAATGAGATGTTTGATGAAGAGAAATTATTTTAAAAAATAAAAAGAAGAAGTAAGGAGCCAGGAATAGTGAAACATGCCTGTAATTTCAGCTCTTAGGAGACTGAGGCAGGAGGAATGCCACAAATTCAAGTTAGCCTGGGCTGTATAGTGGGTTCAAGCCCAGCCTGAACAATATAGCAAGACCCTGTCTAAAATTTTAAAAAATATAGTAGAGGAAGGAGGAGAGAATAAACAAAAATCTTGTAGATGAATAAGCCAATCAGTGAAATAAATACAATGCAGACCTATGGAAATACAGTAGACCAAATAGGGAAAAGAGTATCTAAACTTGAAGGCAGGTCTTCTGAACAATGCAGTCATGGAAAGACAAAGAGGAAAGGAGGAAGGAAGAGAGAGGGGAAAGGGAGGAAGAAAAGCTTAACATAGAGCTACCATATGATCCAGTAACCTCACTACTGAGTACATACCACAAGAAATGAAAGAACTGTCAGAAATACTTTCAGCCTCATGCTTCTTGCATGCCATTCATTATAAATATGAGACCATGCACAGATGAATAAAGAAAATGTCATATATATATATATATACATATATATATATATATATATATATATATATATATATCATAGGAAAGGAGTAGGATAGTGATCACTGGGGACTGAGAAAAGGAGGGCAAAGGGGAGAAAGGGAGAAGCTGGATAGTCTCCCTAGTGTAAGAACTTTAAAGAAGAAATAACAATTGAAGGGTATAACACAGCTGAATGACAATCAAAGACTTAAGGGATAAACAACGAAGTGACTGGAAGTAGAAAAGAGAGGAAGCATAGCAGGAGCAAAACCATGCACTTATGTACACAGGATGAATCAGATATTGGTCCTAAGAACCTTTAAAAGATTTTTCATGCTTGGGATGCCTGTCATTCTGATCTTTTAGAAGTGTAACAAAAAAAAAAAAAAAAAAGGGGGGTTGTTGATTGTGAGTAGGCTTAAATCGACAACCTCCAACATTGCCAGTTTCACCAGTAACCCAATACAAATAAGGAACATTGGATTGTGTATACAGCTACTTCCTCTCAGCTCAAAGAAAAGAAATTTTTTTCTTTTTCTCTTTTTTCTTGCTTTTTTCTTTTCTCTTTCCTTACCAATATCGATCAGAAAATTCTACATGTCTACACCCTATGCTCTGTATAACTATTATGAAGACAACACTATGCAGTGTTCAATTATTGAGAATGTACTACTAACATGTTTTGAAACTATCTAATTGTTATTTCTTATTTAAAATGATAAAATAAAAACAGAAATTTTAAAACACAGATCAAAAGAGTCAGTTCTTGTAGGGTAGCTGTAGCCTACAACTATGATATATTTCAAAATAACTAGGAAAGAGGAACTTGAATCTTTCCAAGACAGAAATGAGAACCATTCAGGGAAGTAGAGATGCTAATTATCTTATTCGATCACTGCATGTTGTATTTATGTATTGAGCAATCATATCAGACCCTATGAATATGTACAAACATTATATGTCCATTAAAAATAACACCTGTGATATCTGAGTTTAAAAAAAGTTAGGGAGCTTGGCGGGATGGCTCAGTGGTCTAAAGCGCCTGCTTGGGAAAGCTTGGGCGGCTTCAGGGACCTCCGTTCGATCCCTGGCACCACATGCTGCGCCAACCCTGCCCTCGGGGTGGGCTGAGCCGGCCATAAAAATGAGTGAATAAACAAATAAAAGTTCTGAAACAAGAAAATAAATAAATAAATAAATAAATAAATAAATAAATAAAGTTGGGTAGGGGTGGATTTTAAACTAAGAATTATCTCTCAGGTTGGAACTGGGTAAAGCAGTTAGGGAAGAATGAATCTAATCTTATTTATACTTCAGAGTCACCGATAACAATACTAAGTCTGAATCAAATTAACATTGTGTGAAAATGTTTACACGCAAATTTGAGCATAATGTGGGATTAAAATCCCTGCCAAAAGTTTGAAAGACTTCTTATGTGGCAACACAGGACGGGATCAAGTGTAAACAGTTTGAGGCGATGCCTAGGAAGATGCTTGGCTCGCTGCCCACCATCCCTGCTTCCCTCCTAATGGCTACACTATTCAAGCTATAGGAGCTTGTGTGTCTCCTCGGTGACTTGCAGCTTCCGTGGGAATGGTGTCTAGATATCACTGGTTCCCATCACAGGGGAGCCCCCTGGAAGAAAAAGAAACCAAAGCTCATCAATATGTAAGAGATGGAGGCTTATTAGCCTGTTTTCTAAAAGGTGCATATAATACAACATTAACAGGCTCAAAATAACCCATTGAAATTCTCTCAAGATTAAAGAAAGTGTAAAACCTGGGCATCACTGACTGTGACAGAGAGACTCCATAGGTAGGACCCCCATAATGGCAGTGCCTTACACACAGCTGCTACTTATAATCACACGGTGTCTGCATTTTGATTAAATATTATCTAGTGGTTGCTTTTGGTCCCTATTACAGAACTTACTTTTTCCATTAACTGTCCTCCCCATTAATATGAAACACATAAAGAATTAAGCTTCTAGGGCATATTCCTTGCTTTTAATATGTTTTAAGAGATTTTTATATAAGTACTGACAGATTTCCCAGTACTTATAGGAAGTAGCTGCTGAATAAATCAAGAAATAAATGTATTACTTGAGTCTTATGAGAAATCCAGATGGCGGAAAACATTGGCCGGATCACTGGAGTCCATAGGGCTCAACAGTCAGCCGGTTCCAGACTAACTGAGAGGAAGCCCAGCTGCTCTATAGTCATTTCTCAAAAGCATTTTCAAAACCCCTTCCTCTCTTGTAAGATCTGCTAGGGCCCGTGGCACTTTATTTGGGACTTTTGTGGAGGTGGCCAACCTTTGTCCTTTTGAAAATGACCAGAAGTCAGTTGCAAGTCAGACTGGCTCCTTGGCCCAAATGTGTTAGCACAAGGTGTGACTGTGAAGCGACAAGCTGCCTCTCTCATGCAGTTCATGAGCACTCCCTAGGGCATGGATACACCAGTGCACAAAGTTCATGGAACCACTGGGAGGAGAGGAATCCGAAGACTAAACCTAGGAAACTATTAATCTTAATGGCATGCAGCCACGGACTAGAACTAATGAAGTTGGCACCACCTCTTCCAAGTCTGATTTGAAGTTTAACATCAAGGGGAAAATAAAGGTGAGGAATAAATTCTGTTTCCTCTGATGAGAGCTAAGTTCTAGAACAATCAAAAAATTTTGCAGAGAAGATGTGACCTCTGGAAATGTTCCTTTCTGTGTAATTCTTCTTTTCTTTCAAGACCAGAGAATAATCAGTCTAAAAGAGGGGAGGAAAATGGACAAAAGGAAGGCTCAATATTGTCTGTGTCAATGAGTCACAAGTATAACACAGAAAAATTATCAAAGAAAGGCAAGAAAATAAAATCACTTTGTAAATGTAGCACCAAGGACTACACCTATTATATTTTGGTGTGTATCCTGCAAAATGTTTGTATATAATTTGTGTAAATGTAAGTAAACATCCACATACGAAGTGTATTTTCCTTCTAAATGATATACTACTTGCATTCTTTAGATTTATTTGTTAACAATAACAGTGTCTATTTTTCTTTTGTGGGGGTTCCTACAGCGTGTTCAGGATCTCACTACTAGATCAGACTCATAGTGATCTGCCTGTTTACAGCCTCCCAAGAGCTGGGATTACAGGCACACACCACCATGCCCAGTCTCAGAGTGCCCCAGGGGTAGGGCCAGTACTGGAGGCTCAGGGATCAAACCTCCAGCCCCTGTGCCTGCTTGCAGGCACTTTAATCCACTGAACTACTTGGCTAGCCCTTTTTTTCAGTATCTATTTTATACGTCAACAAATATATATTGATATTATACTTTTAAATGACTATTTGATAGGATCTTTATCATGGGTCATAATTTATCTAACCAAAACCTAATTTTAGACATTTACATTTTAGGGTCAGGGAGACGACTCAGTGGTATAAGTGTCTCCCTGACATTTACATTTTTACAGGATTTTATAGTTTATGGATAATGCTAACGGACTCCAATGCAGGAATAGAGCTTTAAGTATTTGTCCAATTTCTTTCTCCCTATGCTGGAGGAAGATTTATTGCTCTTTTTCCTTCTTGATATGCTCTGAATATTTGTGTCCCATCAAAGTTCATAAGATGAAATGCTAGCCGCCCAGGGACTGGCACTGGGAGGTGGGAACTTCTGGCTGCTCATTAGGTTAAGGATGGGAAGCCTCATAATTGAAATTAGCGCTTGTCAAGGACCATGTAGGTGCCTGTTCTTGAAAGGAGAGCAGTTATCTCCACTGTGGCTGAATGGGCCCTACTTCCTGTGTTGATTTGCACAGGGCAGGCCAGGACTTCCCTCGTCCCCTCACTTGGCTGTAAGCCGTGCAACTCCCCGCCAAGGGCGGAGGCGTAGTCTTTGAAGTGAGCCCACAGGGCACTGTCCTCTGCCTCTTGCAGCTGCCAGCTCAGGTCCTGTATGACATGTCTGAGCCAAGGCAAGGCAGGAGGAGAGCTGTGCACCCAGCGTGTGGCCAGGATGGAGCCTGGAGGTGAGAGGCTATGATTCTCATGGCATGTAAAATGCAAGATGACACATCAGAGCTGAGGCACCAACCCCAGAGCGCTGGACACTGTCTCAGCTGTCATGTGGATCACTCATCCTCTGCATGCTGCAGAGGCAGTGTCAGGCCTCCTACCCAGCCCAGCTCACAGCCCTCACCTACTTCCCACCATTCTCCCAGTCACTCATCCTCAAGCCACTCCCCTTTTCACAAATTAATAAAACCTAGGTTCAGCCCTGGATCCCAGCCTTTGTTCCAGTTAATCGTTATCCTAGCTGAACTTAAAACCCCTTTGGCTCCCACAGCTACAAATTTATTCTCAGCATGGGTTGCACTGGAAGTGGTAGATTAGAATTAACTTGCTAGGATTCCAAAGATTTTTCCATGGTATTAGATATATAAACTTTAGGCAGGGCAGTTAGCTCAGGGAACTAAAGCACCAGCTTAAACAGGTGCAGGACCAGGTTTGATTCCTGACATACCGTGCAGGCCCCACCCCTGTGGTGTGTTGAGATAGCAGTTGAGACTAGGTGTGGTGGTGCATGCCTATAATCTGAGCACTTGGGAGGCTGGAAATAGGAGAGTGACTATGAGTCTGATCTGTGTAGTGAGACCCTATAGACCTTATACATCCTGTACTACATACATAAAAAGAAAAAAAAATAGAAATATAAGGTTCTTAGACTGAGATGAGGACCAGGAAGGGCTTGCTTTAAGTGCCCTTATAAAGATAGCTCATAGAGTCTGTTTTCGTTTTGTGCCATGCAAGAACACAGAAAAAAGATGGCGGAAGGAGAGAGACAGAAAAGACAGGTGTTAGTGAACAGCTCTATGGCCTCACCAGATCCTGCTAGCGATTTGATCTTGGACTTAGTCTCTAGAATAGAAACAAACAACCTTCTGTTGTTTATAAGTTACCCAGTGTAGCAGTCTGAATGGACTAAGATACTGCTGACACCAGTCAGACATATTCATTGCAAGAAATGAATCCATTTAGGAAAAACATCAAAGTCACCTGGAATCCACCTCTCTGAGAAACAACCAAGTGAAGTATTCTTTCATGGAGCTCTGTAGGCATGATATGCACATGGGTGTGACTTATGCGAACATACTATGTATATGTCTTTATGCACACGTATACAGTGTTTAAGAACACATTTTTTAAAGGAATTAGTGACAGAATTTTCTGTAGCTTAAAAAATATGATGGAAATTCATCCAGGTCAAATAGTATAGATCATTAATTTTTAATTCTTGCATAATATTCTACCGTAAGGATTACCACAATTCATCCAGCTGTTCTTTTATTAATGAATTTTACTTGCTACCAGCTTTTTATGATTAAAAATAATGGCAACATGATCATCCCTGTGTGGATCTACTTATATAGTGGGGCTTTAATTCTACTTTGGAGTCCCAAGACTCAAATTCTGGGTTGATTTGTATGTGCATGTAAATTTTTAACAGAACTCATAAATTGCCTTTCCACATTTTCCCTGGTGACAGATGAGAGCGCCCTTGTCCTCAATCCCATCTCTGCTAATAATAGGTGCTATTGCACTTTTTATTTTCGCCACTCTAGTAGATATCATCATGGTAATTTAAATTTCCATCTCTCTGCCTATTAGGAGAAGTTGAGCATTTTATCTTACTGGCTCTACTGACAATTGCCCATTCACGTTGCTAAGCCACTTGGCTATTACATTCACTGTCCTCTTAAATTGTGAAAGAGCTTTTTGTATATTATAGGTACTAAAAATTCATATCTGTTAGTATCTATAATAAAAATTAGCATCTATAAATACAAAAATATTCAAATATACAATCACACAAAGAATAAAAATATTTAAAATATTTCCCCCAATTTGCTAGCCTGATGACTTGGTTCTTGGTGTCTCTTGAGTCATAAATAATACTTTAAAATTTTATGTCAGTATGTGAGAGATATGTGTAGCTTTGTACATATTTTGGAATTCATTTAAAAGATTTCTCCAATCCCTAGGTGTAGAGGCAGTATCCTAAGTTTTTCTAAAACCATTTGCTTTTACCTGAAAGTCTTTAATCCAGTGGGAGCTTATGTTTTAGAATTAATGCAGAAGCTCAAGCTGGTTTTTTTCCAGGAGGAAATCCAATTGTAATGAGACTATTAATTAAACTTCATAATGAAATATCATCTTTATCAGGTCATAGGCATTAAAATCTAATTCTTAGATTTTTACTATTTTTCATTTATTCTTTGTATCATACTCTTGTGCCAATACTGTAATTTTTAAAATTATTCTAGATTTTAAGTAGATTCAATATCACCATTCTAATTTTGTGTGTATTTGGTACAGGGTCTCACTATACAGCTCAGACTCATAATCATCCTCCCCAGCCTCCCCAGCACTGAGATTACAGATGTGTGCCACCACACCTGGTCTTGGTGGCCAGAGTTGAGGCAAGCACTCCATGTGGTGGTGAGGATTGAACCCTGGACCCTGTGCTTGCCTAAGGAGGTGCTTAGTCTGCTGAGCTATCTTGCTGGCCCAATACCATGATTCTTTACTCATAAGTTCAACAGTGTTTTGTACAATTAAAAAATCCTGAGATTCTACTGTACTAAATTAATGCTATTGCCGGGCGTGCGGCGCATGCCTGTAATCCCAGCACTCGGGAGGCTGAGGCAGGAGGATCAGTGTCAGTTCGAGACCAGCCTGGGCTACAAAAGTGAGCTCAAGGCCAGCCTGAACTGCATAGTGAGACCCTGTCTCAAAAAGACAAAAAATAAAATAAAATAAAATAAAAAAATATAAAAAATAAATTAATGCTATCTTCATGAGATCAGATTTTTATTGATAATTTCTCCCCCACAACTCAGTCTCTTGCTCTCTCCCTCTCTCTCATTGAAGGTAATGGGAATTAAACCCAGTCTCTTGCACGTTAGGCAAGTTCTCTACTACAGAACAACATGCTCAGTCTTCTTTATTTATTTAAATTTTAAGGGGCCAGGGAGATAGCTTCATGGCACAAGTGCCTGCCTGGAAAGTGCAAGGTTGTGAGTTCAAACCCTGGTCCCGCAAAAAAAAAAAAAAAAAAAAAAAGTCTTTGGGTCAAAATCTTGTCTTTCCACATTTGACCTGGATGAATTTCCATTATATTTGTTAAACTACAGAACTCTTTTACTTATTTCTATTTCTGGGTGGGTGTTGTTCACACAGAAAAAATTAATGATTTTATATCTTTATTTTGCATCCACTGAGTTTATCAAATTTTTTGTTTTTAACCCCTATGTGGTTTTTACTAGAGTTTCCTGATGCTAACAGCAAGTTATATTATGAACATGCTCTGTCTTCTTCATTTATTTAAATTTTGGCACAGGGTCTAGCTGTCCTGCCTTACCATGTGTAATGGTAAGCTTTCCTGGTACTTGACACCCACAACTTAAAGACGGTTACGTTTCATGTAGCTCACAGTTTCAGGGCATTCAGTCCATGGTTATTAGCCATCCGTGACTCTGAGGCAGGAACAGCAAGGCAGAAGGACATGGTGGAGCCACAGTGCTTAGTTCTTGGTAGCACTTGGTTCTCAGAGGAGCAGCACCACAGAGACAGGGCCAAGGGACCCTAGGCCTGAGACAATAGCTCTACAACCTGCACACAAGTGTGCTCCACCAGTTCTCCAGGAGGATCCTAAAGCCAGTCAGGTTGCCACTCTACTCCAGCCCCAGAACCATCACGGCCTCCTGTGTAGCTGTGATGACAGACATAGCCCACTTAGCCTGCCTTTTAAAGAACATAATCTAGATTTTTATTTCTTTAGATCATATTCTTACCCTTGAATAGATTTTACTTTTGTGAAGATTCTGTTCCTTCTGGGGTACCTTATTCTTATGATATTTTTGTTCACTGCTGTGAATGAAATCTTTTCTTCATTTCTATTTCTGGTATTGTTTACACAGAAAAATTAATGATTTTATATCTTTATTTCACATCCCCCAAGTTGATCAAATTCTTTGTTTTTGACCTCTACATGGTTTTTACTAGAGTTTCCTGATGCTACCAGTTATAAAATTATATTACCAGCAAAACTTTAAATTGTTTTCTATGTTTACATTATGCATTTTGTTTATTTCATTTGCTAGACTATGCAGATGATATTAATAATGGCAATGTCATGCACTCTTGTTATTGATTTTTATGACTGATTTATGGTTGCTTTCTGCTTTGCATGTTTATGGCTGCCCTCTACTTGTGGTGATAATTTTCACATTATATATATAGCATTTGTTATAGTGTGCTGTGATTGTATCCAACTAAAATAACTCAGTGGCTTACAACAGCAGAGTTTTATTTTTCAGTTACTTTACCTTCTGGGCAGAGGTCAGTTGTGGCTTTGTTCTTGTGTCTTCTTATTCTGGGACCCAAGCTAAGCCAGCTTTGCACAGATTTACCACTTCTGTAACAGAAAGCCAGCTGACCACAGGGCTCTTCAACTTCAACTCTGCAGACACATGATCATGGCCTTCTTGTATTCATTGGTCAGAGCAAACCAAATGGCTACACCATGGCTCTGAGAATCTCTGAGGTCAGTGTCCCATAGAAGTGTAATTCTCCCACAGAGAAGGCAATAAATAATAAAGAATAATAGTAAACCATAGTGGCATTTGATCATTTATGTTTGATATTGGTTTTTCATGCATTAACTTTATAATCTGTGTCATGAACCAAGTAGCTTCTTCTTTCTTTTATTTTACTTGTTAGTAAATATTTTAAAAATAATGGCTGATTTTTAGCATCTATTGACACAGTGAGTTAGTTTTCTATTTTTAATTTGTTGAGCTCATATTTATAATTTTATCTATACTTATGTACTCTTCAGGTTCTATGAGCTATTCTCTTTCTCTTGATAATTCAATGATGTTATCAATGTAAAACTTTTACCTCTATTGTCTCAATTTAATTAGTAAATAATGCTTTAGGTTTGGCTTTTGTAATATGCAGATTTCACATGAATTTGGAAGTTTGTGATTATTAAAATAATTTTCTGGAATTAAATTGCTGAAATATTCACCCCTAGAATCCTATATGAATCATCAGAGCCTGGTGCTTTTTAACATAAGAGCTTATTAATTACTTTTATATTCCTGAGGTAGGTGATCTTTCAAATTTTGTAACCCTCCTTGAGTCACTTGAAAACTTTAAGATTTACATGAAAATGTATTGTTTACCGTAGCTTTTCAAATTTGTTGCCAAATTTGTATGTATACATTATTATAATTTTTATTGCATATATGTGATTATATATCTATTCATTCCAAACTTGTACATTTTTATTTTTTTACATAATCAGACTTGCAAATTGTGCCCCTATTTTACTGGCTGAAAAATAATTTTTAATTTAGTTCTTTTACTATTATTTTGCTTTATTATTCATTGCTTTCATCTTTTGTCTTTATAAAATTTATTTTTAGCTTATTGTATTACTCATTTTCTAATTTCTCAAGGAAAATTCTAGTCTTTTGTGAATCTTTCCTTTTCTAAAATAGCAGAGGAAATTGCAACTGTAAATTTTTCTTTAGCAATTTTGTTTCTTATGGGATGGACTCATTTTCATTGCCTTCCAGTTTATGTATAAATATCCTATTTATCTTCAGACACACTAAAATTATGTTTCTATATTCTCTTTGTGGTTAATCTTACCCCTGATTTGAGCTGCCACACTGAAGTTAATGGTCTCCAAGTTTCTCAGAAGCTGTAGGTTCGTAGTTACCTTGTCTCATGTATATAACTAGCTCAACAAGCTTAACCTCAGCAACAGTTCTCTAAATCAACAGCAAAAGCATATTTTTCTCAGTTACTTACATGATTGTCTGCCTAATCACTCAAGTGAGCAAATTAGAATTTATCTTGAAGCCCTGCTTTCCCCTTGTATCCATAGCCATTCAAACACCAAATCCTGACATTTGCCTTCTAGATAATGTTCACTTCATTTTGTCTCTTTTGTCTCTGACACTGTTGCTTCAGTTCTAACCCACACAATCTACAACAGGTTAGTTTGAAAATGTAAGACTTGCCCTATGTCTCTTTCCCTGCAAGTCCTTCCCACCACAAACACCCCACAAAACCTCTAGGTTGACTACCCAAGATGCCAATCACACCATATTAAAAGCCCTCCCATCTTCTGCTCTCCATCTGAACACAAGCACAGCATGCCTTACAAGGATTTTTATATTTCCCCTGAAAAGAAAAGCAGCTAACAGCATGAATAATAATAACACGACCATTTAGTGATTTCTTCTATTAATGTGATTTTGTATTCTGAAGGATGCGGAAGGCATTGTGTAGGTTTTTTAATAACTGACATTTTTATTTTCTGTTGCCAAGAAACAAGTTTGTCCCAGAGTTTAATCTCTCATCTCATGTTCATGAGATGTCAGTCCAGAATTCTTGTGGCTTCATCAGACCATATCACTGGTGGTGCCTTAAACCACAAAGGCAGTGAATTCTCTCACATTCATTAAGCCTGGCAGTTAGTGTTTCTGCCTCGGGGATGCCATGAAAGACTCCCAGGCCCTGTTTTTCCATTTTGCTACACTACTTAGCATATTGACTTTTTGTCTTTGTGCTTATTTCATCATGAAAGCAAGAAGGCTCATGAAGCTCTAATTTTCACAAGGAAAAGAGAAAAAGAAGTGATGCTAATGAACTGTCCTTCTTTAGCCCCTTTCCAGGGAGGCTAAAGTGCTCCTGGAAGCCATCAACAGGTCTCCATTTGTGTCTCATTGGCCACTTGGTCACCTTAGTACCTCTATCTGCAAAGGAGACATAAGAGCCAGAACTTAGGGTTTCCAGGCTGTCTGATAGGTGGCAACAAGGAAGAGAGGAATTGAGAAGGTATGTGTACCCCTGTGGGAGACACTCGTAGTGCTATCATCTCCATATCACGGGTGAGACCAACCTTGTCCAGAGCCCTCCTGCTGGTAACTGGTGAATCTTGGACTCAGCAGTATTTCCAAAGCTTATGCCATTTTCTCTATACTCACTTGGTTCTTGCATCTACTCTTTAAGAGTAGATATCAGATATTTAGCCATGACTGAGCACCATTTGCTACTACCTACTAGTTTCCCTGAAGTCACTACAATGTATTCTCAGGTATCAGCTAGAATCACCTAGCGTGTTCTAAAGACCACACTTCTGCCTCTTTGATGAAGCCACATATAAACACTGTCCATTTTGAAAGCTGAAGCCTTATGCACTATACTGAGGCTGTCCAAGATTGAAAGTGAAGTATAGTATTAAAAAAAAAAAAAACATGTTGAATCATAAGTTATCTCTGACCTTCTAGGTTCCCAGTTGGGGATCCTTGCCAAAGTTAGTTGTGAATAAAGTTTTAGACATAGTCATCCTGACTTTTGGACACTTCATTTTGCCTAAGGAATAGCTTCTAACTTGGGAATGATGTTAAACCACCTCTAATATATCAAAGAAAGAAATTTTAAATACCCACCTTAAGAGTGGGTTCATTTCAAGATAAAATTTCTAAGGGAAGAAAATATGCATATGAGACTTTGTACCTTATGATTCTTTCATCTTTGCTTTAATAAATGAGAAACCACAGGGTAATATTCCAAATTTTGCTACTGTACAAAGAATCTAAGCCTTTTACTTGTTACTATGTGATATTCATAACATCACAATGGAAAGATTTTGATTTTGTGTCATAAGTAGTGAAAGAGTATGTGTAAGCTATACAAATAAAATGTTCACTAATTGTAACCCTAGTAGAAATCATTCTTCTGGGATAATAACTTTTAGTCTCACCCACCAAAAACTGATTTTTACAGAAATGAAGTCGTAGGAACTTAATAGTCAAGGTTACAAAAAGTTGTCTTGGAAATATGTAGATGGAGGAAATTGTTTTCATATCTCAAATCTTTTTCTTTTGAATCAAACCAACTTTAGTCATTACAATGGTCCAAAAAGATCTATATCCATCATCCAAGACCAGATAACTAGACACTCATGTCACTCTGAGAAACATTAGACAAAAAAATTATTGTATTTTTTTACCCTTACTAATGGTTTTAATGATGTCCTCATTTTTCTTTCAAACATTCACAGTGGATTTTCATATGATGGAAGCATATTACTTTTAGAGAAATAAGATCCTGCTTAGAAATTTGTAGTTTTGAGTAGGGAATGGGTACTTGCCTATACAGTCTTTGGAAAAGCATTTGAAAGACTTGGAGTTCTGCTATTGCATGCATTTCCAAGTGATAACAATGTAGAAAATGAATTATAACAGGTTGATGAAGAATACAATATAATATGATATATATTAAAAATGATATATATTAGAAGTGGTTCAGTGAAGGGCCCAGCCCTCCATGTGATAGGAACCTCTTTGGAAACCATACTTCAAATGTTGAGCTTCAGTTTTTCCCAGGGCTCATGATTCTTGCTAGCAAGATACAGCTTCTGGGTAGCACCAGTGAGCTGGTTTCCAGTTAGCCATGTGATCCTAAGGGTAAACATCTGCCACTCTACAAGTACTCTGTTGCTAAGTCAGGATATAGGTTAAGTGTGTTAAGCATATCTTCAACTGATGACGTTTTCACCTCATGATGGGCTTATTGGGATGTTGCCCCACCACAAGTCAAGGAGCATCTGTATATAAGCATAATCTTGAATCTCTCTGTCCTATATGGTATAGAGATGAAATATACTATGGAAGAAAAACCTTCAGGATTCTTCATTCTTAGTTTGTGCAGTAACTGTTGCCATAGCAACATTAAGTCCCCAGCAGAATTCCTGGAAGTTGAAGATTCGCCCGCAGACTTATTTCCAGATGCTGACTTACTTGCTTGTTAAATAAAGCTTGGCATTTGTCGTATGGGAGACTTTATTTCAATACACACTAGGATAACTACCTAGGATGCCTAGTGCTACAATCACACCAAGGAGAAGCATATTATGTGGTAAGACGGACCTGTCTGATAGGTATTTCAGGATTTTAGATTCAGTGCCTGGCAGCCTGAACATTTGCATCTTTCCCCACCACCACGTCTCATAAAGAAGTAGCACTAAAATAGGATTAATATTCAATGCACTGATAATGGGAAATCCCTTTGTTAATAAAATTGCTCATCCATGCTAGGCAGGTTAAGTCTTTCTTGATCCCACTGAGAAAGTCACATTTTCCTGCAGGCATGTTGGGCTTCTCTTTAAGAGTAATTTTCCCCTAGTAATTACACAACAGTTTGCAGAAAGCAGACTAATTTGGAAGGAGATAAACGTGTTCTTTAAAACTGTCTAAAAGTGTTCTTGTTTCTCTTCTAATCCTCCTCAACCAAGCTGAAGCTTCCAGAAAAGAATCCCCTTAAGTAGTGAACACATGACAATTGCATTGGAATACTTACTCTGACCGTAGTTTAAGGAAGGATTTTAATCATGCCAAGGTGCGCTTTGTCCACTAACAGGCCATCTGTCTCATTTTGCCTACCACTGCCACTGTCTACCATCCTCTCATCTCTTGCTTTACTTTATTAGACTCTTTGTACGCCTTTGGGAGAAACGCAGCTTATCTCTTTGTGGCATTTTGTCCTCAGACTGTGGGCCCAGCCTTCCGTGGAGATGACTTCCTGCCTCTACAGCTGCTCTTCATTAATCACAAGATCTCCATCTTTTACTGAATGTACACAGATGCAAGAGAAGGTAGTACCTCATGGGGGAGTCCCGCGCCTTAGGCATAGGCTGTTCCTAGTGACTTCCTCTCCAAGATGAAAAGGAAGACAAAGGACAAGCTTCAGAGTGGAAACGCTTGACAGGTATTACCTTGGCCAGGTAATCACGGTCAACATCCGCAGTCATAAATCATGTTGATAGTTTGTACCTTCAGTAAGATGTGACTAAAATGGCACTTTAACTCTATGATCTTTTTTCAACCCCGTAGCTCTGGTCTGATCATGAGAAATGTGTCAGATCCCAGCAATGGAGTATCCGGACATACACCCGACAAGTTCCCAACAGTCAGAGTCTCATAGGATGAGGAGAAGCCTGAGAAATGGCCACAGTTGAGAGGACCATATAGGGACAGGATAACAGAATGCAGTACAGTGTCCTGGATGGAATCCTAGGACTGAAATCTGAGGATTCTTTTTTTTTATTTTTGTCTGGCTCAGGTTGCCTTAAGGGCAGGTCTGGTCAGGCATGTGGAGCTGGGGATTGAACCGCAGTCCCTTGCACCTGACTGGGTTTGCCCAAGCAGGTGCTTAAACAACTGAGCTAACCCCCAAGTCCCCTAGGACCGAAATCTGAGCAAACCTCGTTTTGACTAATAATACAATATGAACATTGGTTCACTCATTGAATATATATGCTAATATGTGTCGTATGAATATAAGGCAGAAATAGGGGAAACTGTGTATAAGTCAGGGAATTGTTTATGGCAGCTTTCCGTATTTAGTGGCTCAATTATTTTGCAAATCTAAATCTATTGTAAAGATATGCTTTAGTAATAAAAATCAGGGGGAGGTGGCTGGAGGGCTTAGAGTATGCCACTCCAAATATTCCACATTGGCGTAATGATTCTTTTGAACTAAAGGTAAGCAGGACAAGGTGAACACACCAGCCTCCACAATTGCTAGGCCTGTCAGCCTAGAGAGCCAGAGGAATCACACAGCAGACACGACTAATGGATCCTTTTCTTCTCTCAGTTTTACTCCTGCATTGTCCTTGTCCCAGTTACAACCCTAAGAGCTCACCCCAAAGCTCTGGGTCTTGTCACCTCTGTAGAGTTAATACCCCTCATTCAGATGCTATCCATGCCCAAGCCACCCACTCTTCTGAGTTACCAATCACTGAGAACCTCCCATGTGTCTCTTCACTGCATTTGTTAACACACGTCCATTTGCTTTTCTCTTATTAGTCTGCCTTTTATTATTCTAATTTGCCTGGCTTTACCCAGGAAATTGAGGCACCTACAGGAAGTAGTGTTTTCCTTCCCTTCAGACATGGGAAAGGTGAGGAGCATCGCCCACTGCTGAGGTATGCAATGCCCAGTGTTGCTGCCTTTGAATTTGAGGACCGACACGTGACTCTGGGAGGGACGTGAGGTGCCTCCATCCTTGCAGGCATCTCCGCATCCTAAGGCATCTCTGTAGTCCCACAAGCTGCTCAGCCTTGTAAGCACGAGCAGTGACAGTAAACGAGGTACACACTATGGGCCCACCCCTGTGCTAAGACCATCAGGCACATCAGCACAGACAGGTACAGAGGGGAACAGAGGCACAGGGAAGCTGCACAGCACATCCAAGGGTACAAGGCTAATAAATGACCAAGAAGGGATCCGAGCCCAGGTTACTTAATGTCAGAGTCCCATGTTGTACACTATCACAAGCAGATACTGGCTACCATGCTGACAGCATGAAATGATTTTCTACACTCACATGCTACATTTCAAGTATAAATAGTTAGTTTTGAAGACTCAAAACTCCCAACCTGTATTTGGCAGACCCTGTTCATCCTTAACATTGGGAGGTTTACAGTTCTTACATGTGGGTGTGGCAAAGTCATCTAAAAGTCCATGACACACCACAAGTTGTAATGCTACTGAGACGTGAACCAGAATCAGCCCACTGCCCAGCTGCATGGCTGGGTCCCATTTGGCTGCAGTCACTGATTTGGGGAACACTCAGGTCTGACTGCCACAGAAGCCAGGGGGCTGAGCCCCACCTTCTAGCTGCAGGGCACCCACAACTCAGCACGCCATAGAGTTCCTCTTTTGGGGATGATGACAATCACATACTTGAAGTTCTTCCCTTGATGTCTAAGCAACAGCCCCCACAACAGAAGCTGTGCATGTTGTTAAACAGGGATCAACTCTGCATGCTTGCACCACCCTGTGTGGGCCCTGTATGTTCAGATATCGCAATTTATTCAGGACAGTTCCAGCTTACAACTACACATGGTAGTCCCCTTACCCTTGAGGAATTTGCTCCAAGGCCCCTGGTAGATGTCTGAAACTGGACATTACTAACCCAATATACACCATACTTTTACCTCTACACAATTGCTCTGTTGCCACACAGTACCAAAGCTAATCTGTCCGCCAGTGCATTAGGCTCTGGGGCAGCCTCTACCTCTTTGTCCCTGCACTTTGGAGCCATTATGAAGTAAAACAAAGATTACTTAAACTCAAGCACTGTCAGTCCAATACCTAGAGAGCTGCTAAGGGATTCAAGAGCAAGTGGTAGATAAAGCACAGGCGTGCTGGATAAAGGGCTGATTCACATTTCCAAAAGTGTAGATGTTACCAGGCTTAGCTGAAACTCATCCTGGGGCATGATGCTACCACACGACTCATACAGGACAACCTGAAACTTACTGATGGTTCACTTCTAGAATTTTCCACTTGGTATTTTCAGACTAACATTGGGGCTGGGTGAGTGAACCTGTGGGAAGCAATACCCCAGGTAAGGGGAAACAACTAATTATGACAGTGTCCTCTTTCACATCCCCAAGGGCCCCGGTTGAAATGGTGACCTGTGCAGCCACTGCATCTACAGCACAGAGCGTGCTGTCACTTCTATGCTAAAGTCTCCAGAGATGATGCCAACTGCTGTTCTAATATGCCAGTGACAGCTGGGCCTCCTGTTCCTAGAGCTTTGGTAGAGTGAGTTCATCTGGGAAATAAAAAGCGATTGTGAAAGAAACCATGGTTTTCAGGAGTATTATTTCTCATTCATTCCATGTGAGTAATCACTTTGCAGCTTTGATGAATTTCAACTAGTTTTCTTTTGCATTCAAATAATATGACTATTGCAAAACAACAGCAACAAATCCCCATGCATCTAAAAGAAACACACTGTCTGCCCATTACCTGAGTTTCAACAGCTAGATAGTTGCCCTTACGAAGTGACAGATGGCACCTTCCCTGATGAGGACACTCAGCAAAATCTCATGTGATGTCACACTGAGAATCAGAGCATCAGTAGCTACTGTGTTGGAACAGGGCCTGGAGAAAGGCATGCCATAATTGGATTTCAATTTTTTTGTTGTTGGAAACTTTTTTGCAGTTTTCACCCTTGATACACATTTTCAGCTTCCGTCGATGTCTGATATATTTGGTATTATACCAAGTATACAACATTTGAGTTTGGCCTATCACCTGTTAGTTACTCTTAAACTCTTCCAAGGTTCTTCATGTTTCTCTTCTGCCTATCATTTTTCTCTATTGTCC
>PVJA010012948.1:27500-50619 GCA_004027025.1 Myocastor coypus
GTTGGACATCATGACCGACTAGATGCTTTGAATTGACCCAGAATGCTTCCCTTTATGGTCATTTTGACTTGGGGGAAGAGGCAGAAGTTGTCCAGTGCCAGATTTATTGAGTGAGATGGATGAAGACAGGTAGGGATTCCTTGGTCTTATTGTGAATGGTGCTAAGAAGATGAAAAGCTGGGCTAGGTGGTCCCCAGTCTGCCTGATGGGCAAGACTAACTCAACGCACACAAAAATGATGATAGTTTTGCAAAGTTTGTATCACATGACACAAGGTTTTCCAGTGACTAATAGCTGGCCTGAGCCAGACAGGGTGTTTTTCTAAGCACTGGGGTAGCTTGTTTGCTTTAGGCACTGAGGCCTAGTCCCACCTACACACACTTGATCAATTTCCTGGCTTCATGCAGCACCCAGAAAAGACACACTGCTCAGGAGCCCACCTTTCTGTCACATGGTGCTGGGCAGCAACATTCCCCTATTTTTATTATTAATCATACATCCTAAAGACACCCACAAAAGAAGATATTCAGAACTGCTGCAGACAGTGGCAAGAATGCTGGGACAAATGTGCTCAGAGTGAGGGGGTGCATATTTTAAGGGGAACTAAAGGAAATGTGACTTTCAGTATAATATTTTTAAAACTACAAGCACACATCACATTTTGCAATCAGCATTTGTGAGCTATGTCTGGGAGCGATACTATCCCCTCCTAAACCTTAGTGGCTCCTGGTCACAAAGTTTCATTTATCACTCATGTTGTAACTCAGCTAATTGCCAAAGTTATTATCCTGAGCCTCAGGCTAACAGAGAGGAACCATCTGGAAGTTGTTCATCAACATAACAGAGGGGCAAGAAAAAGTACCAGGATTGCTACATAAATCATCTTACTCAACCTTGTAGCTTTCCAGGGAGAATGGTAGTGAGTCCCCATTTTTATAGGTGAGAAAACAAAGTTAGAATCCTTTAATAACATGTTCAATGTTACCACCCAGGGAGTGGCAAAGAGAGAGCTCAGTTCTAGATCTGTCTGAGAGTGGCAGCAGGACCTAAAGTGTTCTGCAGTAATCCTGTCATTTGTGTTCCTGGGGAATCCCCTTGCCCTCAAGACTGGCCTGGACCTAGTAACTTCCTTATACTGCATGACACATGGCAAATGGAATGGAACATTGCCTCTGGGGTTAGGTTGAAGCCATAGCAACCACTCTGCTTGGTGCCACCTTAGCTGAAAGGAGCTGCTTTGGTGTGTACACATGTGTGTCAACAACTGAGGCAGTCTCTGAATCCAGCAACAGCCAGATCAGTCTTAGACTGGTGTTAGGTTCGAGAAGGAGATGCCAACCTCTTTCAACCACCAGATTGTGACCTCCTGAGAGAGTCTGAAGTAGATGTCCCATCTCAGCCATGCAAACTTCCAGTACACTGAGACTATGAAATAACAACTACTGTTTGTGGAAATCTGTGGTGCGGCCATGGGTATGTGGACTACAGAACCCAAGCTTTTCCCCACAGTACACAGCCACGTGTTGTCCATCTGCATTCCCTGCTTTGGTTGGTGACATCCCACACATACAGTCTCTCAGGACAGAAACTTGGAAGCCATTCTAGATACCTGTTGAGATCCGCAAGAAGGCAGAAAATTGATCAAGTGTGTAAAGGTGGGACTGGGCCTCAGTGCCTAAAGCAAACAAGCTACCTCTGAGCTGAGAAAAACATCCTGTTTAAAAAAAAAAAAAAAAAAAAAAAATCCTGTCTCGTTCAGGCCAGCTATTAGTCACTAAGCAACCTTGTGTCCTGTGATACAAACTTTGCAAAAGTATGAATAATCATTTTTGTGTGTGTTGAGTTAGTCTTCACCATCAGGCAGACTGGGGACCACCCAGCCCAGCTTTTTGTCTTATCTTTTTCATTCCTACTGCTGTGTCTCCCTGCTGTAGAACCATTCGCAGTAAGACCAATAGATCCCTACATTTAGTGCCCAAACAGGGAGGTAAGTGTGGGTGGAGGGACCACTTCCAAAAAGCATACACGGGGTGGGGCAAGTAGAGCCAGCAGTAGCCCACACAGGTGTGCATTGGCGCTGGTGTACTAGGTTTAAAACTTGGGGATAGAGGCTCACTAGGGCCAGGAGGGCTCACTAGGGCAGGAGTGGGCTCACTAGGGCCAGAGAGTTAAGGAGCACAAAGAGAGAACAAAGGTGGAGAGTCGCCTGACATAGGTGTGTTCGACTGAGTTAAGAATGGGGCAAATAGAGTCTGAGGAATTGCAGAGATACATTCGTGTTGAAGTGGTTGTTGCATGCTTGATCCTTGTCTGTACTTTTGTTTCCTGGATGGTGGTTCAAAGGTGTTTTCGACCATGAGGGATTTAGCTTGTATTTCTCCTTTAAAGTCAAGTCCGGAGTCTGAGCTGGACAAGGAGGACAAGCCTATGATGCCCAAGAAGATAGAGCTTGGCCCTTCTAACCTTGCTTTATCAAATAAGGATGCAATGATAAAAAACAACCAGTATCCCACACTCCAGAAACTGCTTTCCCCAAAAATTGCTCCCAACAGATACCATCCACTCTTTCATTATTGAAACAAAAAGGTGCCAAATCTTATGGACATTAAATATGGCGCAACTCAGTCTCAACCATCTCCCCTCCTTCCGATCTGGCTGTTGTCTCCTCGCTTGGCATTGAGGACTGTCCCCATGGATTCCACACCACTTGGTCTGTCATGTCCTTCGGAGAATCACATCCAGCTGGTGTCTGAGCGTGACTATAGGTAGAAGGCAAGGGACAAACAGCCTTGCAGGTTATTAGAAAACAGACAAGAAAAACAAAAGCAAGCCGGGAAGCTATTTATTCAGAAGCTAATTTCTGAAGCCCCTCATCACTCCATCCAAAGGAAATGGAGGTGTTTAATAGATGAGAACCCTGGAAACAGCAATCCTCTGCAATGAAATCAGCAAGTACAGCTTCAGTGAAATGTTTGAAGTTTGGTCTTTGATCTAGCAAGTTTTTTAGAAATGCTGTCTGATGATTGGTCTAGGGCCATAAAGGAGACTATGGAGACTACAAAACCAAAACAAAGCATGAGTTGTTTTGTGTGTATGGGGTGTGTGTGTGTGTGTGTGTGTGTGCGTGCGCGTGTGCACGCACACACGTATGGTCCTTTGAAATTTAGGAACCCTCACTAACAGGTAACCCTGGAGCACAGGACAGTTAACTGGCATTCCTATTGCTTTCTGTCATTGAACTGGTTTCCTTTCCACCCTAATCCTCTGATCTGCTTCTCATTCCCGTTTCTGCACTTTGAAATCCAAACTTTCCTGCCTGCTTGCAATCACAGCTTTCACTCACTTCTTTCAGACTCTCTCTCTCTCGCTCTCTGTCTCTCTCTGTCTCCCTGTCTCTATCTCTGTCTCTCTGTCTCTATCTCTATCTCTCTTTCTCTGTCTCTCTCTGTCTCTCTCTATCTCTGCTCTCTGTCTCTCTCCATCTGTCTCTCTGTCTCTCTCTATCTCTGTCTCTCTCACTCTCTGTCTGTCTCTCTGTCTCTCTCTTTCTCTATCTCTGTCTCTCTCACTCTCTGTCTCTCTCTCTTTCCGTCAGCATTAGGGTTAGGGTTCCATCCCCTGCCTGCTGTGCGGGCACCAGCCTACCCCCTGGGGTGCACTGACACTGTGACTGAGACTGGGCATGGTGTCACACACCTGTAATCCTAGAACTTGGGAAGCTGAAAACAGGAGAATCACTGGGAGTCCCATCTGTGTAGTGAGACCTTGCAGACCCTGTAGACCTACCCTGCTATAAAAAAAGTAAAGAATTGTAGGCCCCAACCCGGAACAACTAAATCTGATTGCTTAGACGTGGGGGTGGGGGGATGGAGATTTCTTCCATTCTCCCATGGTCCTTTGATAACCACTGCTCTACAGCTTGGGTTCCAGGACAGGACCTACCTTGCCTCTTTAAAAATCTGAGGGAACAATGGGCTCCAACAGCATCCCTCACAGAATGGGGACAGGTGCCACACGATGGGAGGGATATCACTGTCTTAATTCCTCAGGGAAAAACAAAAGCAAGACTGTATTTCCTTTGTTGTAAAACTGTGCACCTCTGAAGTTCCCACTTGATGATTTCAGTGTTACACTTTGATCTCCAAAAGAAATCTGTTCTTCTCTCCACAAGCAGCACTGTAAGTCTCAGTCACTGTCCTCCCCAATGGGACAAAATACCTGACACCCCAAATTAAAGGAGGAGAGATTTATTTTGGCCCACAGGTTTAGAAGACTTAGTCCATAGTCAGCTGACTGCAAGGCAGGAATGGCATGTCGGAAGGGTGTGGGGAAAGGAAGTTGCAGCTGTCACGATGGTCAGGAGGCAGAGAGCGACAGGAGGAGTCCAGCAAAGTGCTAGCACCTTCTAGGCTGAGCCCTCAGTAACCTGCCTCTTCCATGTAGCTCTGAATTATTATAGATGAGTGTGGCATGATCCAATCGCTTTCCAAAATCCCCACCTCTGAATGCTTGAGTCCTTCAGGGGACATTCTCTGTCTAAACCATAGCAAAGGCATTTCAAAAGAGCTGTCATGACCTGAGCTTTTCCTCCGAAGTCTGCCCTCTAAGGGCAGTGACATAAGTGCCTGCCTAGTAAGCGCAAAGTCCTGAGTTGTATTCCTGGTACTGTAAAATAAATGAACAAACAAAATCTGCCTTCTAAAATTATGGTTTATAATGGATATGAAGGAGATACTGCTTAAGGGGTATACTGGAATTGAGAGGAGGATAGGAGGGTTCAAATTCAACCCCAAAAGTTTCATGTTGCCATCTTAGTTCTCCAGCTGGGAGCGGGGGTTAGATCAAGCAGAAGGACTTTGGTGAATATGAGTAAATTAGTGCTTTTTTCGTGGAAGTGTGCTACCTCTCTCCAGAGTTTGGCCCCCCTCTTTTTTCACCTCATAGACACATTTTCCTTGTGCTTTTGTGTATGTGGCCTGAGGTAAAAAAAAAAAAAAAAAAAAAAAAAAAAAAAAAAAAAAAAAAAAAAATATGCCAGTGCTCTGCTCTTGGAATTCCCAGCCTCTAGAGCTATGAGTCAACAGCTGCCTTTAGCGTATGAAGTACCAGTCTTGGGGATTCCATTCTAACCACAGAAAACAGATTACGATGGGGCATTGTTTAGATTTGTTATTGGCAAAGACATGTCATTTGGGACTCAAATGATATTACAGGAAAACACCAGAGGGTTTTTTTGGTTTTTTTTAAAGAATGCTTATCAAAAACAACCGTCGGTTACAGATGACTCTGCAGGCCCATCAGAGCAGATCTCTGCTTGCAGGGGGGCAATAACCCAAGACTCACTCACAGGCAAGCGGCTACCAAAGTGCTGGGCCAGAGGGAGGGAGGGATCTGACTTCGAGGGGTCTCAGCAAATCCGGTCTTACCACTGGCCCCAGGAACTGGGTTGAAAAAGTGACTTCTTGCTGGGAGGACAAGGATAATTAGGCCTTGTCAGCTTCAACTCTGGCATGCTAATAAGAGCTCTCAATTATATAGGAAAGAGAGGCAACACGCTTGCAAAATCAAGGGGACCTGGTCAGAGTGTGTTTGGTTGGTAATGATCCCAGGATGGGTCAAGTGAGGCTTTGTTGTGGTAAGAAAGTCACTGTAACCTAAGGGACAGTTTCAGGTCTTCTCACCAGATGTTTATTCATCAAATTTCTTGTTCCTGGAAACCAAGGTGACTGCAGCAGAGAGGGTCAGAGAAAGGACAAGTTGGAAAGAAAGCAGAGATGGTCAGCAAAGATCAAGGTGGTACTCTTGTTTTTACTTATCCTTTGGGCATTAGTGCATGCCCAAGTGAGGAATCAAGGGCGTTCAGCAGAAGCTTCTGGGTACTTGTTGCATTATCTGTAAGAAAATAATAATAAAAGAATATTGGAAGGAAAATAGTGGAAGATTTCAAAATTGGCAAAAGATATTACTGGTTATGCATTCAGTAGAGCACTATCACAGTCATCAAGTTCAAAATGGGCATGTGGCTTTGTCTAGGGCTAAGCTATTTATATTTCTATAAGTAGATGGACATTAACTTGTAGAAAATAGACACCAGTGCAAATAGTGCTTGCTTGTAGAAATGCAAGTTGTACTCAGTGGAATGTAATTGGTTTTCATGCCCTCATAGTCTCTGATTTATTCATAAACCATGTCTGCTTTCTTATCTATTCGTATATGTGTGGCCATTTGAATTCTCCTCTGAATAAGTTATTGCATCTCTCTGACTCCCTTGTTAATTACTAAGCTAAATAAAATCTCTGACAGATTCAATTTTTTTTTTTAAATTTGGACAAGAGTAACAGTGGTACCTTATTTTGGAAATCATCCTTTAGCCACATAATTTCTTTATAATTCACCAATCTATCCATCTTTCACTCTTTTCATCTGTATTTCTTTTATATTGTCCATATTTTGTAGCTGCTGGAACACCTAAAATGTCAATGTTATTAATAGCATCACATGCAAACCAGGCTATAGTAGCTCAGTGTCTTAGAAGGGTTCTTCGGCCTCTCTGTTCCTTAGTTTCCTCATATTTAAATTGAGAGCACCCCCTGAACTTTGTGATGACCAAAGGAACTACACAAATAAAGTGTTTATGCCAGTGTGGGTAACTCAGAAGAAAGACTGCAGGTCTACACCCTTGGCAAGGGCATCAGTAATTCCTTTCTCCTCCTAGGGCCTGTTGCTTCTTGAAATTTCTGAGATCACCTTCAGCTCCTATGTGGCTTCTGACAGTGAAAACCAGTTTCCAATTTAAGACCCTTTGTGTATCACTATTTTCTAATTTTCCCCTCTGTCAGGATGTTACCATCAAGTCAGGATTTATATAGCAATTTTCATCTGAGGCAGCTCAATTTTTAAAAACTGAACAAATACATCAAAACACCACTCGCCACCCTAATAGCCCTTTAAATGGATCAGAAGCATTTATTGCATTCACTTACTCTGAGCATTGTGTTATAGCAGCCTTCAGGAGCCTCCACAAAAGCTAGGAAGAATCACAAGGTGACCCAGCAAAACTGGAAAGAGCATGCTCTTTCTTAAGTAAGAGAATTAGGGAATCCAGAGGAAGCATCCTCTTAGGAGAATGGAGAAAGAGCACTTATTTTAGCTGTCTCAGCCCCATCCTTTATCCACAAAACTCCTTCAGAACTGACCTGCTCTATTCAAACTTCTAATGGAACTTATTCCTGAAATAACATTATAAACTCCTGGCTCCAATTTGCAGGCAGGATGGACTTGATTTTGTTGCTGTAACAAGTACCACCTCCCAAAATCTCAGGATTTTGAAATAATCACAGATGTATTTTTGGCACAGGTCCCCAAGTCCAGTACATATTGGCAGTGACCTCTGTGTGTTTCATAGCATTGCTTTCTACAGCTCAAGTTGAAGTCTGCAGATGGCAGCAGAACAAACAGAATATGGGAAACTTCAAGGGATTTCTTGAGTGCCTTACCCTGAAGTGACCAACCTCACGACTTGTTTTAATCACGGAACCATCACTGAGACACAGTACCTGACACCTACTTATAGGAGAACAGGTTGATTTTTGGCTCACAGAGTCAGAGGTTGTAGTCAGCCTAGAGCCAGCTCTGAGGCAGAAAGAACAAGGCAGACTAGTGTGTAGAGAGAGGTGGTTGACTGCTGGGTAGCCAGGAATCATAAGAAGTGGAGAGAGGCCAGGGACAAGAATATAACCTTTTAAGTCATGGCCCCAGCTTCCAGCCCCTTCCAGCCAGGCTCTACATCTGAATGTGAGACATGATTTATCTAAGTACAACATTCTTCTTTGGGCCCCCAAAAGGCTCATGCCCATCTCATAATGTAAAATGCATTTAGTACATCACTAAGAATCACCAAAATCTTAATAGCTTCTACTTTTCTGAAAGGTCCAAGTACAAAGTCTTCTCTAGGATGGAAAGTAAACTCTTAGCTGGTGCTTCTGTAAAAATCAATATGAAACTTATACACTTCTGGCATACAGTGGCACAGGATAAACATCACTTTCTAAAAGGAGTGCTAGGGGAAGAGCCAAAACCTGAACCAAAGCAAGATTGACATCCAGCAGCTTCAGCAGTAAATTTTGTAGTGCCAGGTCCAGTGTCCAGGCAAGACAGCAATGTGTAAGTAAGTCCCAAGGGATCTGAGCAGCTGGTGGCAGCCCTCATGCCTTCTTGCTTGGGGTGACTCCATTAACTCCCTGTGGATTTCCTTGACAGGCATTCTTCATTCCTCACATCTCCAAGTTCCTGAGGTCCCCATTGTGCTTTTGGCTTCACTGTCACCGCTTCATGCATTGTCTTCTGAGAGGCACACTGCCTGCCCTCTTGGGACTTTTAAAAATCTTGGTAGAATCCTCTGTGATTCCATAACTCTTGCATTCTGCAATCTCCAAAACCAGCACCATATGAATGATGCTAAGGTCTGCGGCCAGCTCAAGCAGTAACCAAGCTCCCTTGCATCATGGCTGAAGAGGCCTCTGAGCCCCTGCATGGCTGAGCACTGTGAAATGAATCTGGACATGGGACGTTGCAGGGATCTAAACAAAAATGTATCTTTTCACCTTTTATTAACCAGAACATGTTTCATGGATATACTTCAATTGGAGGGGAATCACTACTCCCAGTGTACTAAACTGAAGGGTTGCTGAATATCAGGTACTGGGAAACATAACCTTTATCACACCAATTATAATTCCCAAACTTTGACTGCTTTACCACCTTTGTTCTGATATGCTAATGTCACCATAATCATGTGGGACACGATGGACTTCCATTTCAAGGCCCAACTTGACATTTCTTCCAATGTGGCAACCTTGCTAAGAGAATAGGAAATCTGTGGGTGGAAGCTGAGCTCCTCAGCCATGCAAATGTATTCCCTCAGACTCATGGCTTTCTCTAAAGGGATACCTTTGGTGTCATCAAAAGTAAGCTTGTTTTTTTCTCCCGTTTTCTCCCTCTTCCAGCCCCCACTTGGGTCTAATTGTAAAATACATCCGCATGTATAAAATGCTCATTATGTAAATGTATCAGGGTCCATATCCATCAACAGATAATTAAGAAGACTGTATACATATTTATGAGTTAGCTTAATATTGCCTTAATGAGGAGGTTTACTAGAAATACCAAATCAAGAGGCAAGAAGAAAAATGATCATAACAAAGATGAGCCTAAGTTTCTAGCAGATCTTAATAGTTCTGAGCTGACAGAACATTGCAAAGCCAGGCAGAACTCAGGCTTCCTATTGGCTTACTGTAAACTGTAAGAAGCCAGGGAGGAAAGTAGATAATGACACTCAAGACTTCTTTAATTTATGCTTTTTTTTTTTTTTTTTGGTCTTGCATAGCATATAGGGTTAAGCTTTTTTTTCACTGTAAAGAGAATATTTTCAAGAAGCCAGAGTCTCTTGTTTCTCCCACTACAAAAGCAAGATCACTGTATGATGTGATCAAAAGCCTGACACCACAGCCTTCTGCTGATGCCAGGAGCACTGAGGAGGGAGGGAGTTCCCTCTTCGCTAACTAGCAAAAGGTGCTTCTGAGCAGAAGAGGGAAATGCAAATGTGCATCTCCCTCTAGCAGGCAGAGCCCCACCTACGGTTGGCCTGGCGAGAGGTGATTGGTACAGAGGCCTGAATGCTCTTTGCTCCATGTAAATGAAGTCAAAAGGCTGTAGCATGGCCAGAATGGTTTTGCCTTCCCCTGCTAGCTATAGAAACAGAGGGCCTGTCTTCATGCTCTCTAACAGTCTCTCCCTTCTGTTTATCTTATGTGTGCTCAACTGCCTTTGTGGCCTTTTTATTAAATCTGTCTCTGTCTCTCTCCCTCTCTCTCTTTCTCACCCTCTCTTTCTCCCTGTCTCCTTTCTCTCCCTCTCTCTGCCTTTCTCTCTCCCTCTCTCCTTCACCTCTCTCTCTGTCTCTGTCTCTCTCCATCTCTCTCTCTCTCTGCCTCTCTCTGTGTGTCCCTCTCTGTTTCTGTCTCTGTCTCTGTCTCTGTCTGTCTGTCTGTCTGTCTGTCTGTCTGTCTCTCTCTTGTTCTTGGTGCCACCAATTGCAAAGAAAACTGGGAGGTCTAGGCTTGTGGCATGACAAGAAGTAAAGGACATTGGGTTTGTTCACCATGTGGTCTTATCTGGGTCACAGTCTACCCATCTGTTTGCTAAACACCCATTTCACTCTTGGTCCTTAACATAAAATACCCTTGTCCCAAGTCACGCAATGCAAAGGCCATCCCATTGCTGTAAGTAGTGCATGGTCTAGAGTCCCAGTGGTATTGTACAGTCCTCACCCTTATGTCCAGACTGGCTCCCTGTGATCTAACAGAGTCTTCAAACTAGAAGACAAACCACCTGCTCATGAAGGCCCATATACAGTGACAGAGTGAAAAATGAATATTTGAAGTTTAAACTCCCCTTCAGTCAAAGAAGCAATGGAATAAGCAGCCCTGAAATGCTGGCGATGGAGGAGCTCCTGGATTTGATAATCTAGGGTTTATATATAAAAAGTACCCCCGAGATTTCATGTGTTCCAAGGAGAGACTTCTGGAAAATAATTTATTCATGGAGATATAAAACCCCTGAGTCACCAGAAGAGCTGGAGACAGGATACATTTGCTAGCACAGGTGACTGACCCTTCCAGTTTGCCAGGATGGGTTATAGTGAGAAAAGCAGGCAAGTCCTGAAGAATCAGGACCAATTAACCATCCTATCTATAATCAAGAACAGGTTATCAATGACAGTAGGGAAAAATCTCATTTTATATCTGAAATTTCTCACTTTTGTTGACAGCACTATTGTGTGACGGTTGCACTTCAGTCTCCAAAGTTAGACTTTTCAGAAGCTTCCTGAACACCACTCTCCCAGCCCTCTCTCTCCTAGTCCTGAGGCTTCCATGACCTTGAGTTGGCTTCATCTAGGATTTAACAGGTGCACATGGTAGTTGATACATTGTGTCAACTTGAGGATGTTTGGCTGGTTCCACTCTGCTGGTTCTCAGCTGTGGGGGACCCCATCCTGCAGGATGCAGAGGGCCTGCCCTGGGTCGGGATTGGTCCCACCTTACGGCCTGAAGGGCCACTCCAGAGTGACTCAGCACAAAACAGTATGCAAAAGGAGTTGAGGAAGAATTTGCAGAGGCCTGCCCTGACCCTCTTCCTTGAAGAAGTCCTGGTCTTTGGAGGAGCTTGATGGGTGCAGCCACACCACCTACAGAGTGCTAGCACAGAATTTGGAAGAGAGGGGCTTGATGGATGCCACAGCCGCTGCTCCTTCTCTGCTCTTCATTGTTTTCTGTCGCTGCTAAGAACTGCTGTTGTTTGCCTTGGATCCTGCCAAGTAAGAACTGAAACCTCCACAAACTGTGAGCTAAATAAACCTTACCTTCTTTCATTTTGAGTGTCGAGTATTTGTCCCAGCAATGAGTAAAAAGTAACTAAGACAGTGCATATGTTCAGGTCACCTTCTGCCTGTCCTACTTGGCCAGGGGACCTGGTCACCTGTCTGATAAATCACTCTTCTTTCAGTAAGATTATCCATCCTCACTTCAGATGAGAGCCATTAATGGCTTCAGTGAGAGCCAGCACCAAACCACACCTACGAGCATTGAACTAGGGCCTTCAGTGGATTGTTAACAGCTACCCTTGGGCCCATTCCTAACTGACACACAAAAGCCACCTCAGAGCTCAGCTGCCAGAGAGTGCATTGCTGCTCCCTCTATGGGCCTGTGCCTATGGACTGCTGCTTATCCTTCTGTCCTCTTCCTGACATGCTGCTATCCTGGATGATTACCACATGTGACCCATTCAGAAACACCTGGTTAGCAGCAGCTCAGAAGGGTGAGAGAGACAAGCTGAGCCATTCAGGTGGGGGACAGGTGTTCTCTCACCCAGCTCCAAGGCCGGTGCTAGTGGTCGCTGAGGTTCTCTGACCCACAAACATTACTTCTGCCATTCTCCACCCCTGGAGCATCTTCTTCCCTTCTTTAACCTCCCCTGCAGGGTCTGTGCAAGTGAAGCTTGCAGGAAGCCGCTTAGTATTTTTCTTGGTTGAATCATTTGTCACAAGCACTAATTGGAATGCAGTTGAAAAATAAAGGAATTTTATATAACCCCAGCTGGGACTTGTTTGGGGAGAAAGGTTCCAAAAATATGTATTTTAACAAACATCCAAGTACTTCTTTTTTTTGTTTGTTTCAGAACCTTTATTTGTTTATTCACTCATTTTTTTTTATGGCCGGCTCAGCCCACCCCAAGGGCAGGGCTGGTACAGCATGTGGTGCCGGGGATCGAACCGCGGTCCCTGAAGCCGCCCAAGCTCCCAAGCAGGTGCTTTAGACCACTGAGCAATCCCACCAGGCCCCAAGTACTTCTATTTTTGAGGGTTTTTTTTTTTTTTTTTTTTTTTTTTTTTTTTTTTTTTTTTTTTTTTTTTTTTTTTTTTTTTTTTTTTTTTTTTTTTTTCCGGGACTGGGGTTCGAACTCACGACCTTGCATTTGCCAGACAGGCACTTATGCCATGGAGCTATCTCCCCAACCCCTCACCCAAGTACTTCTTTTAAAAACATCTTTATGAGATACAAATTACTTACCAAACAGCTCATGTGTTTAAGATATCATTAACAGGTTTCAGCGTATGCACAGTTTGGGCAACTAGCATCACAATCAACTTTAGAGAGCGTTATCACCTCCAGAAAGAAACTCCAGTTCTGCTCCACTGCCCTATGCTGAGTCTAGACAGTCACAAAGCTATTTCATGATCTATACACATGTCTGTTGGAAACATTGCCTATCAAGAGAATCATGCAATCTCTGGTCCTCTCTGACCAGCTTCTACTACTTAAATACTTTTTTCCAGGTTCATTCATCTGATAATAGCAAGAATCAGAACTTAATGTCTAGGGGCTGGCGAGACAGCTCAGCAGACTAACATGCCCACTTAGGTAAGCGTAGGCAAGCACAGGGACTGCAGTTCAATCCCCGACACCATGTGTTGTGCCAGCCCCACCGCCAGGGCATGCTTAGCTGGTCAGAGTCCAGGCGTGGTGACACGTGCCTATCCCAGCACTAGGGAGGCTGAAAGCAAAAGGATCACCATGAGTCCAAGCAGCATAGTGAGACCCTGCCACAACAAAATACATTTTAAAAAAAAGTTAATGTCTGAGTAGCCCTCTACTGTATGAAGGTGCCAAGGTTCATGTTCCTATTCATTAGATGGTTACATTTGAGTTGTTCGCACTTTGGGCTGTGGTGAATAATGTTTCTAAGAACATTCATGTGCAAGGTTTTGTGTGGGCATATGTTTTTGCTTGCTCTGGCTGTGGGCCTAGGAGTATACCTGCTAGATCATCTGGTAACTTCATGTCTAACTTTTTGAGCAACTACTACACTCTTTTTCACAGTGGCTGTACTATTTTATATTCCCAGCAACAATATATAAGGATTCTGATTTCTCAGTGTCTTCGCCCACACTTATTACTGCTTATCTTTCTATTTTAGCCATCTTTGCAAATATAAACCGGTGTGTCATTGTGATTTTGATTTCCATGTCCCTGGTCACCAATTCAGGCACTTTATACCCTCTTAAGTTTTAGAACCTTTGATACACTGCCCTGTATTATAGCAATGGAGTTACCTGTCTTACAGCCCTACTAGAAAGTTCCCAAAAGTCCTACAGAACGTCATATGGCTGCCTGGATCCCCTCATGGATTTTCCAGTGCTTGGGACATCGTATGTGGTCCATACTTAAGAACAAAAGCCTGCAGAATTGGGGCCGGTGAGATAGCTCAGCAGTCTAAAGCTCCTGCCTAAGCAAGCTTAGGCAACCTCCTGGACTGCGGTTCAATCACCAGCCCCACCCCCAGGGCAGGCTGAGCTGGCCATAATATACATAAATAAATAAAGTTAAAAAAAAAAAAAAAAAAAAAAAGCCTGCGGAGGACCTGAACTGTTGGGCAGTCTACATGAATTTACTCAGCTGATCATCCTGGCTCCCCTAGGTAAAGAGAGCTGTTAATGTCATTCTAAAGGGGAAGAAACTAAAGCACAGAGAAGTTAAATAACCCAGCCAGTGTCACTCAGAAAGCAGGTTGTGAAGTCCAACTGAGGTGATGCCAGACTGGACTCATTCCTGCAAGTATGCCTAGTGACTCCAACATGAATTCAAAACCCTGAATAAGGGGGGATTCGATGGGCTACAAAAGCAGGAGTCAGAGTTCCAGTAGCACAATCAGCTGGCGCAGGGTAATTATACATGAGGAATCCGGCAGTTCTTAGACTCACCAGTCAGCTTTCAGGTAGAATAGAGCAAGGGACTTGAGCTGTCTTTCCCTGGGAGTGACAACTTCATACTTAACAAAACCCCTGTTCTACTGTGGGACATGGACATTTCAGGGGCTTGGATTTAAAGAAAAAATCCAAGCCCATCAAGAAATATTTATAAGCTATCACAGTGCTACATTCCCGTAATCCCAGCACTCAGAGAGGCTTGCAAGTTCAATCCCAGCCTGGACAATTTAGCAAGATCTGTCTCAAAAAGGCCTGGGATGTGGCTTGTGCTGGAGTTTGGTCCCTGGTACAGAAAAAAGCTTTCTTTTGACGCAGACATATAGAGAAAGCATGGTGTAGACCTGCAGCATGGGAAACCCTTCAGTACATCCACCACCAGGACTGCCTGCATGCTGTTCAGCATTCTGCAAAGGAGAACAAAACAGTCCATTGGCATGAGCGAGGATGGGTGGCTTGGTAAGACTGGCATGGGGAGGGTTTCTACTCTGTCAGTTTGTTAGGCTGGAAACCCTTGTGCAGTGCTAGCCTGAGTGGCCATGCATGGCACCGTCGCATTCCAGAGAGAAATGCCTCTCTTTGTGTTAATAACTAGGTGTCCTAACCTAGGTGATGTAAGATCTTGGCAATCAGGGAGTCATTTGCCATAAATCAAAGAATGAGCTGCCAGAGTGTTATGGTTTGTATCTAGTTGTCCCCTCAAAGCCTCATGTAAATCATGGGGCTATCAAGTGAGTGGCTCATGGGGCGGGACCAAAGGACCAGGGCGGAGCTTGAAGGGGGTGGCCAAGAGAAGCAAAACGGTTAAACTGACAGCAGGCGCCCCCCAGGTGGTGCTCTCCTGAAGGTAAGGAGCAGATCATCCTGGACACAGCAGCGCCCCAGCCTCTCTTCCAGACCCTGTAAAGCAGGGGCAGGGTCTTGAAACCTCCAGTAACAGTGAGCTAAATAAACATTTCCTTCTCTAAGCTTGTGTGTCTTGTATTTGTCCCAGCAATGAGAGAACAGTAACTAAGACACAGAACCTCTGAGATCTTTACAATCCAGGTAAAGAAACAGCCACAGAAGCCTGCGACAAATGGCTGACAGAAACTGTCTGGCAGAATGGGATAAAGAAGACAGCTACATAATCCTGGCCAAAGCCATGATTCAAACCAGACTCATTCATCTTGACTTCAGTGGCCAAACCAGAAACCCAAGTTGCCCCTGGAGAGGTAGAACACAGCATGAAGAACCAAAGGCATGTGGTGTGGGACTGCAGACAACCTGCTCTCCATGGGCCAGATAAACTCTCAGCAGCCATCCTGCTTCTTAGGCTGTGACACCAAATGTATGAGGTGGTCTCCTCAAGTCCCTGCCACGGAGTCAGCAGGGGAGTGGGTGGGAGTGGGGAGCTAAATGAGTCCCCCAAGCTGCTACCAGGGGAAAGGATGACAGGGGCCAACACCAGTCCTTATGTGTCTCTCTCCAGCCCCCCACATCACTGATATTCAGCTTCAGAGAAGCAGCATGTTGGTAGCTTGTCGAGAGCCTGTGGTCACTGACAGAAGAGCTCTGTTCTCAGAGAGGGGCTGTGGTACAACAAGGAGCTTCCTGGCACACACAAGTTCCTGTGTTGAATTTTTATCACCCTAAAACATGAAAATGAAAGAAGGAAGAAAGGAAAGTATGTCAGTTGCTTTGCTCTGATTGCTAAGACAAAATACTACATGATCAAAATTAAGGCAGGAATGGTTTATTTAGGTCACAGTTTTGGAAGTTTCAGTCTCTAATCAGCTGTCTCCAAGACAGAGTGGCATGGCCCAGGGGCAACTGTTCTAAGAGAAAAAGATGTCAAGAGCAGCAAGAGCAAGAAGGGGGAGAGCAATCCTCTTTTCCTCCCTCACATTGTAAATAGGCTACCACCCCCTACCCTTGTCTAGTACAGGATGAAGATGTTTGCAAAGTGAGGACCCTGGCCCCTGAAGAATGGTGTAGTTAAACGTCTAAGATCAACCCAAGGCATCAACCTTTACACAAGGGAAAGAAAGAAGAGAACGAAAGGGTAGGAGAGAGGAGGGGAGTAGGGAAGGAGAGGGGAAGGGAAGAAGAAAGAAAAGGCTCTCAGAGAAAGAGAAGATAACTACATGGACAGGGAGGAAGGAGTACAGTAGCAGGCAGGATATAACATAGGAACAAGTCTAACTATTAATAATTATCATTTTATATGTGTTATTTATAATAAACATATGAGTAAAGTTGCTAAGTTTCCAACCCTAAACTACACTTTTCACTCACGTTTTCTCACTTGCATTATTAAGCAACACAAGAATATGGAGGCGGCTGCTAGGCATGCCAGCTTCTTAGAGGTAAGGCCACTGTGGATCAGAGGAATTAAGTAACTTTCCCATGATACCTCCAGTTAGTAAGCAGAATGCTTGGGCCTGGAGCCCTGCAGATCAACTCCAAAGTCTAAGCTCTTAACTACGACCATAACACAGAACATTTTCCTTTTCTGAGGAATATCCATGGGTAAGGATGAGGTATGGAAATGACTTTGGATCGTCTGTAGTGATGCCATGATAGTTACTTGAGGTCACGATTATATACTCTGGGTGCGTTTCCCATTATTCTAGCTATATACCCATACTCACCCACAGGTACTAAAGGAAGGTGTTTTTATTTCACTTTGTGCTTTATGTACATACAACACTACATGTAAAGTTTCCAACAGCCTTGAGAGTTTGGGGGACTACATTAGTAAGTTTTACTCTACCTGTGACAGATTGTTTCTAGAAATTGTTACAATTAAATCTTAATCTCTTCTTTTGTAACAAGACTTTACCAACTTTCTATTAAGAGGTGTAGTCTATGTACACTTGCTTTGACTTTGGGCTGCTTGTGATTTGCTCTGACCAATGAGATATAGTAAACCACCAGACAAATAAAGGATCAGTTGATAGGTAGGTAGATAGATACATAGATAATGTCTATATTTATTGAGAAATGTACTTAGAAATTTAAGCAACTGGTTCATGCTATTATGGAGCCTGAATAAAGATCTTCAAGGTGGCCATTGGACTTGAGACCACGAAGAGTCACTGTTGTAGTCTAGTCCCAAAGACTGTCCACTGAAGAATCCCTGCTCATTTGGTAAGGCTACACCTTTTATTTTATTTACATCTTTCAGAACTCAAAGTTCAACAATTTAAATGTCATTTCCATCCAAAAATACCCTCACAGAACATTAGATTAACTTGTGATCAAGTATCTGGGCACTAGAATCCAGCCTAGTTGACAAATAAAATTGACCACCACATGACTGACCCCAGCCTCTGTGTGATTATGGAGCTGCTACTTATTGGGACTAAAAGTGGCCCTTCATTACATTCGTTGAACTTCCATGTCAATGTTACACAGGCTGTGCTTCCTTTTTTCAGCTCGGCCTCCTATACAGTATGTCAGGAGCCAGCACTGATCCAACTGTTGAGGACCTTGCTTTGTCCATCTGTGAAATCGGTGTGATGACCTGTGTCTTCTCTGTCACCAGGGTTCTGTGTAGATGGGATGAAAAGAGAAATCAAAGTGCTACGATGGCTGAAAAGTCCTGCAGGCTGCATCCTAATGAAATAAACATCCCTTGAATCCCAAACACAAAATTGCTTCACAATGTATTTCTGAAATGGAAACATCTGGTCAAGGAAACACAAAGGAAGCCACAACCTTTCTGACTGAAGGAGTTTCTTCCCATTGCTGTGCTCCAGAGTCTCCAACTTTAGCTGGAGCTTGCCCCACTGCTGAGAGCTGAGAGCTCCCCTTTGAACCATGTCAGCACTTTCTTTTTGTGCACATCTGCTTTTCCTATTACTGCTTTAGGCAGGAGAGAGAAGGAAACCCCTGTTGAGCATTCCAGTTAACAGTATACAAATGGTACATTCTGATACACAGCTGAAGAAAGTCCTGTAAGCATGAACTGCTAAACCTTGGGGCCACTGTCTCTGGTGAGCAGAAATCTTTCATGCTTGTAACAAAAAATCTTTTGCAACTTCTCAACTTCCTACAAATTAAAGTCTGACTTGATGGGTTCTAGACCCTAACTAGCAGTGGCAATAAGCTAAGTTATGAGTATCAGATTAGCTGAGAGTAGTGGTGCCTCTCGGTAATGTACCACTTGGGAGGCTGAGGCAGGAGGATCATGATGAGTGTGAGGCCATTTCAAGCTATTTAGTAAGACTCTAGCTATCTCAAAAAGGCAGAGAGAGAGACAGAGAGAGAGACAGAGAGAGAGAGAGAGAGAGAGAGAGAGAGAATCAGTCTGGATGACCCTTGGGGTGTCTATGAGACAGTGTCTTATAGTGGTGTTGAAGGACTCAAAGTCAACTTTCTGGGAAATTATTTTAACCAGATGAATTAATATCTTGCATTAATACCCTTTAGTAAGTAGATAGAAAGCTCCTAGGGTCAAGGATTGTGTCTAGTTCCCTTTGTCAGTCTCAACCTTCTTCAGTGTGTGGTGTTTGCCAGGCCCTTACCCATGCGATCATTGTTGAGTGAATTTGGAGCTTTCTCTTCCAGCCCCAAAGGGCCTCCCTCCTCCCTGTGGTTTTCCACAGATCCAGGTCATGAAAGATGACAGGTCTGGACAACATTCCCAGCCCAAGTCTTCCTCCCTGTGTGTCCTTGTGGTGGCCTCAGTCTGGAACCCACTTCCACTGCTCAGGCCTGGAGAATAACCTGATGATCAAGCATGGAGAGTGAGAAGAGAGAAGCACCTCTCCGGAGCTGTCTCCAGGCAAGAATCAGGCCTTCCCGTCGGAGCTCCTTTCCTGTCTGCAGACCGAGTGCACAGACTGGAACCCAGTGAGCAGGGCAGAAGAGCTTTCTCTATGCTTGGATTCCCTCCCCAAGGATGACTCTTAGGGCTCCAGGTGCACTGCTCACTGGGCTGCTCCAGAGCAGCCTGCTTTTCTCACAAAGAATGAGCCTGGGTACTTTACAGAAAGACTAATTTATGCATGTAAAAGCAAGTGTTGTGAAACAGGGATGAACTGCCTTATTTGCAACTTGTTTTTATTAGCACAGAGGTAGATAAGACAGAGGGACTGGGATAAGGACACACTGCAAATACTTTCAACAATGAGGGGTCTGAAAAGAGCTGGGAACAAATGGAAATGACATGGATGACAGTGACACTATCCTTTTGTATGAGATGTGATAGGAATACATGGTTAATGGTTAAATAAAGCATCATTACAATAAAAGATACATTGCCACTTGTCTTACTTACTTTTTACTCATTGCTGGGACAAATACCCAGCACTCAAAATGAAGGAAGGAAAGGTTTATTTAGCTCATAGTTACTGGAGGTTTCAGTCCATACTCGGCTAGCTCCAAGGCTGAGTGGCACACACGGCAGAGAGCAGCAGTTCATGGTGGCAGAACAGCAACAACGGTGACAGAGGCAACAGAACAAGCAGGGGAGCAGAGAGCAATAGCGTGAGTCTGTCTCTCTGTCTCTTTTTATATTACATCAGGCTCTCTGCCTTAGCCTATCCGCCACAGGCCACACCTATAATTCCCAGCAGTACTCAGACCCATAATCTCATCAGTACTAAAACACATAATCCCAGTGGATCATGAGTCAAGTCTCAAACTCTAGAAGACCCCGCCCCACGATTGCATGAGGCTTTGGGGGAATAATTAGACATAAATAATTAGACACCAGTAATGCCCCACAAACCACTCCCCTTCTGTTTCAAACATACTTGTCCCATCCTTCTTGCCCTCTTGAGGAAGCAGTACTGGGAGTGCTCTCTCCTGAGAGCCTTTACAAGGTAGGATCAGATAAGGGGCATTAAATTTTCCTGTTATGATTGTGGTATTGGATATTAGATTTTTCATGTCCATTAACATGTCTTACATAGTTGGGTGCTCCTGTGTTTGCTGCATACATATTTATGAGTGTTACCCCTTCCTCTTTTTTTTTTTTCTCTTGTTTCAGAACTTTTGTTTGTTTATTTATTTATCTTTATGGTCGGCTCAGCCTGCCCTGAGGGCAGGGCTGGCACAGCATGTGGTGCCGGGGATCGAACCGCCGTCCCTGCAGCTGCCTAAGCTTTCCTAAGCAGGCGCTTTAGACCACTGAGCCATCCTGCTGGGCCCCTACCTCTTCCTCTTGAAGAAGTATGTAGTGGTCTTCTTTATTGGGTTTGATCATTCTTGGTTTGAAGTTGAGACTGTCTACAAACAGGATTGCTGCTCCTACATTTTTCTGAGGGCCTGGGGCAGTATTGTTTTCCATCCTTTGACTTTCAGCCTATGAATTTCTTTATGAGTTAAGTGTGCTTCTTGTATATAGCATATTGTTGGATTTTGCTTCCTAATCCGTTTTGTCAGTCTATTTCTTTTAATTGGAGAATTGATTCCATTGACATTGATGGTTATAGTTGAGATGTATTGCTTTTTTTTTTTTTTTTGTCTTTTTGAGACAAGGTCTCACTGTGCAGTTCAGGCTGGCCTTGAGTTCATTTTTTGTAGACCAGTTCTATCTATGGGTATGGCAAAATAGCTCAGAGACTAAAGCAGCTGCTTAGGCAAGCTTAGACAAGCACAGGGACCACCATTTCAATCCTCAGCACCACAGGCCATGCCAACCCTTCTCCCAGGGCGGACTGAGACAACCAGAGTCTGGGCGCAGTGACATATGCCTATAATACCAGCGCCAAGGAGACTGAAAGCAGGAGGATTACCATGAGTCCCAGCTGTGTAGTGAGATCCTGCAACAACCAAATACGTTAAAAAAATTACCCATAAAGTTCAAGTTTAAATAAATACTTGCAAAGGAATGAGAAAGATCTGTTCAACCATAAATAGCCACAAACAAGGTACCCAAAGGAATATTATTCAGCCATAGAAAGAAATGAGCCATGAAGCCCCCAAAGACATGGAGGAAACTTAACTGCATGCTTCTAAGTAAAAAAAGACAATTTTCAAAGAGTACACACTGTATGGTTCCAACAATAAGACATTTGAAAAAGGCAAAACTATGCAGAGAGTAAAAAGGCACTAGAATGAAAAACAGCAACAACAGAAAATCATGACTCTAAATCCTTTTTTTGAAATGGAACTGTTCAAGCAGCTGTAATAATTTATATAAAGCATGCATGGGCTGATGTTTCCAGACAATAAATATTGTGATGAAAAATGGAGAAAGAATGGGAGCAGCAGAGATAGCTCTAAAGTATACTGGGAGGGGCTCTTGGGAGACAATCTAGCTGTCCCCACAAGTGCTGTTCCTTCAGCTGCAGTCCTGGGGAACACACCTGGAGCTTCTGTATTATCTTATTTTCTTCATTGTGGAGACAAAGTAACTGGTACCCACAGCTAGAGGAGGAAAGGTGCATTTAGCTCACGGTTTGTGTAGGTTTTGGGCCATGAGCAGCTGGCTGGGTGGCACATAGCAGGGGCCCCAGACAGCAAAAGCAACAAGCAGCTTGAAAAGCAATTTCCTGCTTCTCTTATTGCAGCTACTTGGGGTTGACACCTCTCACCCCCTTAATCCTGGTGTCTTTGAGGCCAGAACTACACCAGGAATCAATCCCAGCATCACACGCTGCAGATCCAGCCTCCACTCCGGAGGCCACACTCACTGCTGCATGAGGCTTTGAGGGGACGTCTAGACACAAGCCACAAGAGTTTTCGCACCTGGAGACACTCCTGCGACTCTCTCTACCTGGGAAGCAGACCCCTTTCCTCTGCTTCCTTCTGCTAATGTCATATGCACCCTACACAGCCTAGAATCACTACAACCTCCTCTACCAAGCCTTATCTGACATCTGCTTCTAGAGCTGATCTCTCTCCTGGGTGACTTCTATAGGTTTCCATCTAATACCTAAAAGGCACTCTGTTGGCCTTCACTGTCATCTTTTTCTACAAAGGATTTATCTGCTTTTCTTGGGTATACACTCTTTCAGGGTGAATTTTATGATGGATATAAGCACAGGGGAGGGGGGGCTTTTTAGAAATTTCTTGGATGAGGAGAACGTTGATCTGAGATGAATACACACTTCTCAGATGAAGAAGACAAATGCCAAATAAATATATGGAAAAATTTCAACATCATTAGTCATTTCCGAAATGCAAATTAAAACAACATTAGTATTCCATCTCACCATAGAAAAAATTACTATCATCAAGAATTTAACCAATAATGAACGCTAAAGGGACTGTGGGGAAAAAAGAGCCCTTCTCCACTGTTTGTGGGAGTGAGGACTGGTGCACGCCCTATGGAAATGTATGTGGAGATTCCTCAGAAAACTAGGATTAGAGTCCTATTCAACCCAATACTCCCCTCCTGGGTATTTTTCTAGAGGAACTGAAAACATCATATCATAGTGAAACATGTGCACCCATGTTTATAGCAGTGCAATTTATCGTAGGTAAATCTTATAAACACAAATTACCATTAACTGAGAATAGATAAAAATAAAAGATGTGGGTTCCAGCCCAGACCCAGATCACACCTCTGGGAGCTGAGCCTGCGCACCCGCCGCGGGTAAGCTCCCTGCGCCCCTCTGCCCCGCTTCTGCGTTCACGCGACTAACTTCCTGTTCCAGGCCAGACCCAAATCGCACCGCTGGGAGCTGAGCCTGCGCACCCGCCGCGGGTAAACTCCCTGCGCCCCTCTGCCCCGCTTCTGCGTTCCCGCGACTAACTTCCTGTTCCAGCCAGACCCAAACCGCACCGCGGGGAACTGAGCTCACGCGCCGGCTGGGTCAGGATACTTGGCCTGCCTTCCCTTTCTCCGCCCCCCCCCCCCCT